>JAREIK010000431.1:366831-573717 GCA_029783825.1 Sapria himalayana
ATTATTCTTCTTCTTACTATTTTATTATTATATCTTCTTTCTTACGATTATATTATTCTTCTTCTTCTTCAACATTTTCTCCTTCATCTTCATCATGTTTTTCATCTACTTTTTCTTCATCTTCATCATCTTCTTCTTTTTTCTTCATTATCATTATCATCATATTCTTTTTCTTAAACATCATCTTTCTCTTCTTCTTTTTTTTATTCTTTTTATTCTATATTTTCTTTTCTTCTTCTTCTTTCTCTTATACTTCATCATTTGCTTCTCCTCCTCCTCCTTCTTCTTTGTATTTTTCTTCTTCTTCTTCTTCTTCTTTGTATTCTTCTTCTTTTTCTTCTTCTTCTTTCTCTTATACTTCATCATTTGCTTCTTCTCCTCATCCTTCTTCTTTGTATTCTTCTTCTTCTTCTTCTTCTTTGTATTCTTCTTCTTCGTCTTCTTCGTACTTTTCTTGTTCTCTTTTTATTCTCTAAGCCCACCACCATCATCATCTTCTTCTACCCACACATCACCATAATCATAATCATCTTCATCTACTTATTCATCATCATTTTCTTTTTGTTTTGTCTTCTTTATCTTCTTCTTCTTCTTAATACTTGTCTTATTATTCTTATTATTATTATTATTCTTCTTCTTATTCTTCTTCAACTTCTTCTTTATCTTCTTTTTTTATATTTTTCTTCTTTATCATCTTTTTTATATTCTTTATCTTCTCATCTTCTTTATCTTATTCATCTTTTCTTCTTTTTTTCTTTGTCTTCTTTATCTTCTTATTCTTCTTTCTTTTCTTCTTTCTTTTCTTCTTTCTCTTCGTCTTCTTCTTTATCATCTTCTTCTTTATTTTCTACTTCTTCATAATCATATACTTTTTCTTCATTATCATCATCATCTTCTTCTTCTTCATTGTATTCTCATTCATCTACTTTATTTTTTTAATCAATATCTTTTCCGTGTTCTATTTATTCTTTTTTATTATTCATCATCATCATCTTCTTCTTCTTCTGCTCTCCATCTTTCTTCTTCTTCTTGTTCTTCTTTTTCTTCTTATTTTTCTTCTTCTTATTCTTCTTATTCTTTTTCTCCTTCATCATCATCATCATCTTCTCCTCCCCCTTCCTCTCTAACTCCTCCTTCTCCACTTCCACCTTCTTCTTCTCTTTCCTTATTTATCATTTTATTCATTTACTTCTTCTTCTTGTTTTTCATTTTTATTCTTCTTCTTCTACATGTATTTATTATTTTTATTTTTTTCTTCTTCTTTATCTTCTTATTCTTCTTTGTCTTATTTTTATTCATCATCTTATTTCTCTTCTTCATCTTCAACATCAACTTCTTCATCATCATCATCATCATATTATTCTTCTACTACTACCATTTCTTTTACTTTTTCATCATCATCATCATCATCTTCTTCTTTTTATTCATCATATGCTTTTTCTCCTCCTTCTCCTTTACCTCCTTCATCATCTTGTACATCATCCGCTTCTTCATCTTCTTTTTTTTATTCATCTTGTTTGTCTTATTATTAATCTTCTTTTTGTTCTTCTATTTCTTCTTTTTCTTTTTGTTCATCTATTTCTTCTTATTCTTCTTGTTATTCCTGATCTTTGTTTTCTTCTTTTTATTTTTCTTTTTATTCTTATTTTTCAACTTATTCATTTTTGTCCTCCTCTTCTTCTTTTTATTATTTTTCTTCGTCATGCACTTCTTATTTTTTTCATCTTTTTTAACTTTTTCATCTTATTTCTCTTATTCATGTTCTTCTTTTTTTTTCTTTTTTTTTGTCTTCTTTTTCTTCTTTTTTATTTTCTTTTTCTTCTACTTCTTATTTAATTTTCTCTTCTTTTTCTTCTTCTTCGTATTTTTCTATCTTCTTGTTTTTTTTTCTTCTTCTTATTGTTCATCATAAACATCATCAACATCATCAATATCATCATCTTTTTATTCTTATTCCTTTTTTTTGTCTTAATCTTTTTTTTCTTCGTGTTCTATATTTTCTTCTTCTTCTTTCTTTTCCTCTTCTTCTTCTTCTTGTTCTTTTCTTCTTCTTCTCCTTTTTCTTCTCCTTCTTCTTGTTTTTATTCATATTTTTCATATTCTTCTTTATAATCTTCTTCTATCTTTTCTTCATCTTTTTCTTATTTTTATCCTTCTTCTTTTTATTCTTTTTCTTTGACTTATTTTTCATCTTTTTTTCTTTTTCTTGTTCTTCTTCTATTTCTTCTATTTTTTCTTTTTCTTTTTCTTTTTCTTTTTCTTCTTCTTCTTTTCTTTCTCTCATTCTTCTTTTTATTTATCTCATTCTTCTTCTTTTTCTCTCTCATTCTTCTTCATTTTATTATTCTTCATCATTTTTTTTAATCTTCTTCTTCATTTTTTTCTTCTCTTTCCTTCTTTGTGTTATTATCCTTCATCATTATATTCAACTTATTCTTCAATTAGTTCATTTTCTAGCTCTTCTTCTTATTTATCATCATCTTCGTCTTCTTTTACTTTATCTCCTACTTGTTCTTCATTATCATCATCATTATCTTCATCTTCGTCTTCTTGTCGATCTTTTTTATATATTTTTTATTGTTTATCTTCTTCATCTTATTCTTCTTTGCCTTCATCCTTTGGACTTCTTCTTCTTCATATTCTTAATCTTCTTTTTCATTATCTTCTTCTTCTTCATATTCTTAGTATTTTTCTTTTACTTCTTCTTCTTCTTTTATTTTTCTTCTTCATCTTCTTTTTCTTGTTCTTCTTATTCTTCTTCTTCTTTGTTTTCATCATCATCATCTTCTTCTTCTTCTTCATTTTCTTCTCTCTTCTTATTCTTATTCTTTTTCATTATCATTTTCTTCTTCTTCTTATTCAATAACAACATCTTCTTCTTCTTCATGTTCTTTTATTCCTATTCTTCATCTTTTTTTTTGATTTCTTATTCTTCTTCCTCATCAACATATTCATCTTCATCATCATCATCTTCTTCTTAAACTTCTTATTTGTCTTCTTCATATTCTTATTATTTATATTCTCTTTCTTTTTCTTCTTCATATTTTTATTCTTCTTATTGTCCATCATCATCTTCTTCTTTATCTTCTTCTTCTTCTTCTTCTTCTTCTTCTTCTTCTTCTTCTTTTTCTTCTTCATCATCTTTTTCTTTTTCTTCGTCATCTTCTTAATCTTCTTTTTTGTTTTCATCTTATTCTTCTTCTTTGTCTTCTTAATATTCTTATTATTTTTTTTAAAACTTTTTTTTTGTTTTCTTCTATTTCTTCTACTTCATATTTTTTTACTTCATCTTCTCCATCTCCATATTCTTCTTCTTTAACATCATCATGTTTTTCTTCTTCTTTTTTTTGTATTCTTGTTCACCATCATCTTCTTCATCTTCATATTTTATTATTCTTTGTCTTATTCTTCTTCTCATTTGTCTTCTTCTTCTTCTTTGTCATTTTATTCTTCCTATTTGTCTTTTTCTTCTTTTTCTTGTTCATAATCTTCTTCTTCTACTTCTTCAGCTTCTTCTTTGTTATGTTCATCTTTTTCTTATACTTCTTTTTCTTATAATTATTCATTTACTTCTTCTTCTTTTCTTCTTCTTCTTATGTCTCTTCTTCCTTTACATTCTCTTTGTCTTCTTATTCTTCATCATATTTCTTTTCTTCATTTTCTTTTACTTCAACTAATTCATTTTTTTCTTTCTTGTCTTTTTCTTTGTCTTCTTCTTTTTTGTCTTCTTCTTTTTCTTCTCCTTCTTCTTCATGCACTTCTTCTACTACTAATTCTTTTTCTTCTACTTATTCTTCTTCTTATTCTTCTTCTATTTCTTTGGCTTTTACTTCTTCTTCTTCTTCTTCTCTATAATCATCACATCTTTTTCTTTTTTTTTCTTCTTCTTATTCTGTTTCTTGTGGTTTTACTTCTTTTTCATCATCATTATTACTACTACTTTTTCTTCTTATTCTTCTTCTATGTATTATTCTTCTTCTTTTTTCATCTTTTTTTTTCTTTTTCTTCTTTTTAGTCTTCTCGGACTTCTTTTCCTTCTTTTTCTTATTATTCTACTTTTTCTTCTTGTTTTTCTTTATCTTCATCTTCTCATTTTTATTATTCTTCTTCTTATTTTTTTATTCTTCTACTTCATCATCTTTTTCTTCTTATCCTTTTCTTCTTTCTTCTTCTTCTTCTTCTTATTCATGTTCTTCAACTTCTTCTTATTCATATTCTTCTTCTTCTTTAACTTCTTATTTTTCATCATCATATTTTTCTTTTTCTTCTTCATCACCTTCTTCTTCTTCTTCTTCATCACCTTCTTCTTCTTCTTCTTCTTCTTCTTCTTTTCTTCTTCTTATTCTTATTATTATTATTCTTCTTCTTCTTTTTCTTATTATTATTATTCTTCTTCTTCTTCTTCTTTTCTTATTATTATTATTATTATTATTATTATTATTACTATTCTTCTTCTTCTTCTTCTTCTTCATCTTCTTCTTCTTCCTCTTTTTCTTCCTCTTCTTCTTATTCTTCTTCCTCTTCTTCTTCTTCTTCTTCCTCTTCTTCCTCTTCTTCTTATTCTTCTTCCTCTTCTTCTTCTTCTTCTTCCTCTTCTTCCTCTTCTTCTTCTTCTTCTTCTTCTTCTCATCCTTCTTCTTCATCTTCTTTTTCATCATCAATTTCTTTTACTTCTTCTTCTACTACTTCTTCTTTTACTTATTATTCACCATCTTCTTCATCTTCTTTATCTACTTCTTCTTTAACTTCTTTTTCTTCTTCATCTCTTATTCTTTTTCTTCTCCTTTTTCTTATTTTCTACTCTTCATCCTCTAGCTTCTTCTTCTTATCCTTATTCTTCTTCTTTTTCTTTATCATATTCTTCTTATTTTTATTTGTCTTTTTCTTTTTTTTCTTCTTTTTCTTCTACTTATCCTCTAAATCTTTCTTCCCACTATGATAAAATTCACTACAACTCTATTTTTCAAAGATCTAAGCTGACATGAAAGAGGAGACTTTGATTTCAAAGATAGGGGAGAGAAGAGTAGAAATTAAGGTTAATTTGAAGGCCAAAGGCAAGTGACAAAATTAATCCGCCTCCAAGACTTCTTCCAAAGTCATGGTGCAATAACTAATTTTTTTTATTGAAGGAGGAGATGGATGACTACTATTCAAGCCAAGAAAAGTTCTATAAGAGAGCATGTGCTTAGCGCGTTCATTCCACCTTTCTAGACAATGATAGAGATGAGAAATTGGAAGTGACTATTCATGCACATGGATTGGGGGAATATGACAATAATAAAAGAGTTTCAGTGAACTTTGATATAGAGTTTGTTAATGAATTATTTGGACTGCAAGGGACCATCCATATGTACACTTCAAATCCCTAAATATACAACCAAACTACAAGGAAAATGTCAAGATGTTGATGCATGGAAAAGGGACTTTAATGGTTTCAACAAAAAGTGCATATGGACACTTAGTGTTAGGATAACTCATATAAGGGAGAAATGTTAGGTTGTACTTTTTGTGCTCTATCTTATAGCTAACTTTTCATATTTTCACCATCATGCAAAAATGAGTGATCTTGTTTTTTACTTTAGTGAAAGGATAAAAGATCTGAGTGGGGAATATTTTGGAGAAGTTCATTCTCAATTTTCAAAAGAGTAAATTCTACTACCAAATAATTCATTCATCTTTGATAACAAAATTATGCTGAGTTGAGAGAGTCTTGGAAAATTAATATGAATATAAATGGTGCGTATGAATATCCTTCCTAACTTTAGCAGGTGTGAAAAGAGTTCTTGGAAAAGAAAAAGAAAAAAGTTGTTCTTAAAAAGGAAGAATCAACCAATGTTAGGGAAGAAGTCCCACCCTTCCCCAAAACCAATGTAGAAGTAATGAAAAGATGTGAATAAAAATTTGAGACAAGTCCTCCATATCTTTATTGACTAGGCAAGAAGGTGACATGAGAGAAGTCATCCATAATTTTAACAATATGAAATTAGAGGTCAACTATAAAGAGATATAATTGAAGGTAAAGATAAAATCTATGTATAGTTCTTTAGCTATAGGATTATAGAAAAGGTACAACAAGTGGAAATATTACTTCAAAAGAAAAAAAAAAGAAAGATAAAACTACTTTGGAGCAACAAGATACATTGTGAGATATGCATCTTAACAAGATAGAACTTTTATTTCAGTAAACCTAAAAAAATTAGAAAATTATGTTAAGAATATCTTAGAAGAGGTAATAAAATAGGTTAGTATTAGAGTGATTGGAAGTATTAAAATCTTATGGGAAGTTCTATGTGTTCATCATTAGTAAGTTGTAGAAAATGATTGAAGGTCAAGATCAAGAAATTGAGGGCAACATACATTATAGAGAATAATAGTGAATCTTAGATTTGACCAGAGTGCCATGAGAGCCAAAAGCAAATGTACTTTGTATTGAGTTCATTTTAAGATTCACTAAACTTTATTGGAAGTTAACATGATGTATTATGTAGTGTGATTGTGAAGATGATTGAATGAGTAGCAAGTAATAAGAGAGATTTAGAGAGACTTTAAACAACCATACCCCCATTTCAGCCCTTCAGAGTGATGTTCCCATTTTAGGATTTTGATCATCATGGCTAATCATACTTCGCATCTTTTTCTCCATGTTGATACATTATACATTTGTCTTTCTTTGTGATATTGTACCATATTTCTCTTTTTGTCGATTGATGATGAGTTTGAAAGAGAGATGGAGATTCATTGCTTGAGGATGAGTACAAATTTTAGTATAGGAGTTTGTTCATCACTCTACATACATATTTTTTTTAGGTCATTTAGGATGAAAATATTGATGTGTTTACATATATTTGAGCTTTAAATGGAAAAAAAAATTACTAAATAGTTGTTTTGATGGAATTTCATGAATGTTAATTAAATTAGATAGATTTTGGATAAAATTAGTGAACTTGTTGGAGCAATGACGTAGAAAGGAGAAAAGTATGGGAGAGTCGTGACATTTCACATGTCATGACTTATTTACACCTTTAACAAGCTTATTTAGTAGTTGTGACATATTGTTTTGGAAGTTTCTCTATATAATTAGTCATGAAAATCTATGCATGCCACAACTCTACTAATAAGTTATCATAATTATTTTACTATACAATACTTTTTTTGAGTTAGTGATATTTTCTTGGAATCATGATCATAATATTTCTAAAACATAATGCTGATAGTAACCTTATTTTTTTGTAATGAAAACCAAGTACTCCATTAGTAAAAAGTTATGACATTTTCTATCATCACAACTTAATTGATACATAGCCAAAATACTAAAGTAAATCTAGTCTCATCAATATTTTTTTTGTGACTTTGTGCTTCAGAGAGTATTTATTTATATTGTAGAATTTCCTACCATGATGCCTTTGTGTTTTAGAGAAAAAAAAACTAAATTTGTGTGAATTCCTAGTATCATAACTTTGTATTCTAGAGATAAATAGATAAATCTTGATCTTTCATATCATTGTGACTTTATGTTGCAAAGAGAAATTATCTTAGTCACATATTCTATTTCATGTTAAAACTATTGAATATTCATAGGTATTTTGATACTTATTATGTTATGTAGGCATAAAATTAAAAAATTATAAATTGATTTCACAACTTTTAAGTTTTGTCATGTTTTAATGAATAGTCATAAAATCAAAAGGTGTTTAAAAGTATTTAGTAGAAGGGATAGAATAATGAGTTACATAGTTTTGACATCCATTCTTTGCCAAAACTATATCTAATTGGTTGTGAAAATCTTTGTATATCATGATCCTACCAACTCATTAGCATAATTTTTTCTCTATGCGGTACATTCTTAGTGGATGTATTATTATCATGGAGTTGCAATCATACATATCTAAAGTTTAAAAGACTATGACATTAATATTACATCCAGCAACCATGTATCCAACTAGTGCTCAAAGTTTCAGTGAAGTCCAAACACCATAACTTTATCTTTTATATGATTTTTGACTATAGAAAGTTATAAAGTTAAAACTGCTTAAGCCAAATCTATGGCTATTATTTAGAGTTGTGACTTTTGAGACATTAAAGATTACACAAGATATTACTTAAGTATGACAATATCTGAAGGTCATAACTCTTGCTTCAAGTTAAATGCTAGTGTCATGCCATTCTTATAGTGCCACTCATATATGAGAGAAGAGAAGGCTAGTTCCATGACCACTCATAGACAGTTGAAGATATAAGAAGGAAAAATTTTATGCCACATTCATTTCTCAATGTCGGGGTCATTTGATATACAAGGCCTTCTCAGTGTCTTGACAATACCAATATAAGAACCCCTCACCATGCTATAACCATTTATTGTGCCATATTATCACATGTAATGGGCAAATCTTAATATAAGAACCCCTCACTATGCCACATCCATTTCCTAGTACTACTATCTTTTATTAAAGATAAGAAAAAAAATACACGAAGTCATAGCAACTTCACAGTATTACACAAGGCCTTATTAGTATCATGACAATATAAAAGTGTCATAGACATTAAATAGTCATGAAGAAAAAATTTTGTGCCGCATTCATTTCTTAGTGATAGGGTCATTTGATACACAAGGACTTCTCAGTGTCATGACAATATCAAAGTGTGATAGTTATATAACAATCAAGAAGGACAAATACTAATACTATAGTATTATCATAGTGTCATGGCCAAATATTAATATAAAAATCCCCTCATCATAACACAACCATTTCCTAATACTACTACATTTTATTAAAGACAAAAAAAATACATGTAGTCGCAACCACTTTAGAGTATTATAACTTTGTATTACACAAATATTAGGCCCAAGTCATAAACATTATTAGTATCACAATATTATGTTATAAAAAGATTAGGATGTCGTCTAGAGTCTTGGACAAATCTTAGAGTCACAACCTCAACATAAGAGATAAAAGCTTAAGTGATGAATTTCTTATGAAAGTCACAACTTCCTACTTAGAGAAATTTAAAATCACCAAAGAATAAAAGTAGAAGTAGAAAAAAATTCAAAATCTCTTTCTCATTCTTTTTTGTCCCCCTTCAGATGACAAACAAAACCATGGCAACTATCAAACCATAATGGTGAATTTCACTTAGCATATGGGTTTTATAAGAAAGTAAGGGATGAGAGACTTATTGCAATTCTTAGAGTTGGAAGGCATGGCTCTCAAACCCGCATCTCTAGGGTATATTTTGGAATTTATAGTCTAGGATTTGTGTAATTTAAATATATATGATGTGACATTAGTTTTTTTCTTATATTGAATGTGCTAGATTTATTTTGTGTTAATGGTACCGATGGATGGTGATTAAAAAAATTGAACTAGGGTTGTGGCTATTAGTAAGTTCGTATGAGATTGTCATGGTAGATAGCGATAGATAAATCACGAGACTCACAAGTGCATTAGGTAGGAAGAAAGTAATAACTTGTTTGATTATGATACGTGAGATAAACATACATGTTGAGCCTAAAATATGGGTATGGTAATCATAACAGGTATGGATCTTACGAAGCTAAAAGTGTAAATGCATGTACAAACAAATCCATTATATATGTCTTAAGAGAATTGATTCTTAATTGAGATGGTTGTTATGTAAATTATTTTTCTAAGATATTTACTTTTAGTATGGAAGTCACATCATTATTTAGGATGATGATGATAGGCAATGCTTGGGACATACAATAGTATGTGGTCACTCACAAGGTAGTGACAACCCTTGTAAGTTATTTTTACTCATATGGATTCCACTAGTGAACTTTGATGAGAAGTATACATGAATTATGAAAGTATGGTACTCACGAATCTAAAGGTACAAATACTTATAAACTATGTCTTTCTTTGATCTTTATGATACATAAGGCTAGAGAATAAGAATATGCATACGAAGCAACCATCAAATATAGTTGATAAAGTTTCCTAAAACATATGGGATTGTGAAGTACTCTCAAGAAAAGATGTATTATCATATTAATGGTGATGTACCAAGGGAACAACTATGAGAAGACCACTATTAGGAAGGGCTCAATAGTTGTAACCATCTTGTATGTCGTCAGAGAAAATATCTATTATATAACTTCCCAACCTTTGTTTTGTGTCAAACACAATATAAGTTGAACAACATAAATATCAACACATAGATTAAATGAAGAAACCCATGGACTTAAGATTGTCTAACAATCTAAATATTATTTTTACTAAAAATGTGTTACCTTATAATTGAATAACTAAAATACTATACAATATTGATGAGATCGATATCTTGATGAAAGTCTACTTTACTATGTGTATAACCCATGTATTTGTGAATTTTAATTAATGAGATATTATTATTAATGAGTATTTGAGATATCACCTAACAATAAAATTAGGTAGCATAACAATATCAAAATAAATTTTTGGTGTCATTATCAGGTAATATTTAATTTGATTAATCAACATAAGTTGACATAATTATTCATGTAAAAGAATAAATTTTTTAGTAGTTTAGATAATATTGGGTTTGATAGATCTTGTTACCTTGTTTGAAAGTGGATAGTTATGATTTAGTTATTCTTTGTAATTTTTTTCCTTTCCTTTTTTTTCACTCTTATAGGAGCTAAAGATCTAGGACTGAGGTAACCCATCTAGACTTATAAATAAAACTAATTAGAAAAGATAATGTCAAAAAAATAACTAATAAAGTACCTAAAGAGGAAAATGACAGTAATGGTAAGCCCAAGTGTGGTAATGAGCAATATGTCCAACATACCATCCACTACCATACCTAAGAAGATTATTGGAGTGTCATAATGATCTATAGTTAGTTGGGTATTCAATTGTAACTAGCAGAAGCCAATTATATTGAGTTAAAGCCGAGTCTTATAGTTATGATTCAACATCACCATTATAATTAAAGGGTATCTAAGGACACAAATGGACATGTCAATATTTATAAAGTAATCAACACTATAAAATTGAATGAAGTTAGCCCCTGTGTATTAAGGTTATGCCAATTTTTATTTTCAAAAAGTGATAAGACATGAAGTTAGTTCTAATATTTACCACGAAACTCTATTGAGAATTGAGATGAAGTAATGAGAATCTTTCTCACAAAATTTTTCCCACCTCAAATTACATTTCAGTTATGGAAAGATTAGCCAAAAAAATCAAGATGAGCAAAGAATCTATATGATACTTATGACTATTTTAAAGAATTGTTGAGGAATTGTCCTTAACATGGATTTGAGTTGTTCCTAGCCTAAACCTTCAATAATTGACTGAACTAAATGAAGAGGTACATGGTTGATATGATTGCTTGAGATCTAGCTATTAATAAATCATCAGAGGTGATATATCATTTATTTGATGAACTAGCAAAAAATAACTACCAAACTTTAATAGATCACTCATTTCGAAGAAGACATGCCAGAATATTGAAGTGAAGATATAAACTCTTTTAAGGAAGTTTGACACCAAAGAGGAAAAGAAAGGAATATTAAAGGAAATGGCCATTTAACATCCATATGAATTGGTGGCCTCATACCACATTTATGAAATAGAAAAGCCAACTAAATACAAAGTAATAAAGGGTACATGTTTAGATCCAACAACAATATATAGATGCATTACCATCCAAACATGAGAAATTACAAGAATGTTTTATATGGAGACTATGAAAGTTGATTGCAAATTATTGAGCAATCTTTTAGAAATATTTGGAATAATGCAATGAGATATATCAATCAAAGAGACTCAAATTTTAATTTTCAACCATCATGAAGAGTAAAGAAGCCATGTTTGGAAGAAGGGATGCAAACTATCTTAGTAGAGTTGATAAAAAAATAATGGTGCCCAAAACAATTGAATGATGGCACTTGAAGTAATGATATATCAAATGAGTTTGGTGATGAAGATCATTGAGCATCATCTTGGAAAATTGATATTAGTAATGAAATGAATAAGAGTAAACGAACTACCAAGTGATACAAAAATAAATTTGAATAATTATTCCTCATTATTACTTGAATGATTTTATAACTTTTGTGGGTAATAGTAATATGGCTTGACCAAAATTCATGGTTCCATAGCTACTAATATATTTTGAACAAAAGAAATTTTAGAATATATTGGGTAATAATATTGTGACCTTCTCAAAAATCACAGCTCTATTAGAGATTTTTTAAGAAGCTATTGCCATGACTAAAAAGAACATAAGATATGAAGGATATTATGTCATGATACCTAACAACACCACAACTCCAAAAGAAGTGTAAGTCCAAGTTTCACTTGAAGATTGGAAAATGGGAAACAAAGAAATTGAGGAGCAAATGAAGGTTATCCAAAATTATTGAGATAGAGAAATGAATTAGAATAAAGGTAAGGGTAAGTTTCACATGTATTTCCTCAATGATTTAAAAAAAGAAATTGGAAGTATACTTCAGGAAGTTTCACAATATATTCTATAAGTTAGCAGTGAACAAATAGTTTGCCAAAGTTCTAGCCCAAATTTCAAATTATATGAAATTTATAAATGACATAATTAGCAGTAAAAAGAAGTTGGAGACATACAAAATCATGGAAATGACCAAGAAGTGTAGTACATTTATTCAAAAAAAATTTCGAGAAAATTCAAAGACCCCTAGAGCTTTGTTATATCTTGCACTATTGGAGATCACATATTTAGAAAGTATTGTGCAATTTAAAATTGAGTGTAGACTTGATGCCCTTGTCCATTGTATGAAAAATAAAATTTTAATAAAATTACTCTAACAACTCTATAAATAACTGCTTTGACTATCAAACACCCAAATAGAATCGTCAAAGACATACATGTGGGTATATTTAATTTTCAAGTAAATTTTATTATATTAGATATGAAGGGTGAAAATTGTACACTATTAATATTGAGATAATTATTTTTGGTCATGAGATAATCTCTTATCGATATCAAGAAAGGTGGGTTCGCTCTCCAAGTTAGTGCAAAAAAAGTTAAGTTTAATCTTTATAATGGTTTATGGAACTAACCGAAATTGAAACTAAGTGTTGGATATTCAAAAATAAATTCTTTCATATGACTCTATAACTAAAAGAAGATTTCTAGTGGGAGGATATTGTAGAAGACTATTAACTGGATAAAGGTAAAAAATATGAAGCATAAAAAAAATTTTTGATCTAAGATAGCGATGAGGATTAGAAATACAAAGAGGAAAAGCTATATTGGAGCATTGAAATTGAGAAAATAAAGGAAGATAACCACTACGAGGTCGATGCATTCTTCAAAGTCACATCATTGGGAAAGTATTATGTTGACAACTCTAAGGAAGTTTAGAAATCAATGAAGAAAGATAAGGGTAAGATAGAAATCAATGCATAATCACTCAAGGACAAGGCCATGACTATGCACATTGCATTGACATGGTATTATAGAATGAAAATGACCAAGGAAATATTGAAGACAAAGCCATGGCCTAGCCCAACATAGTGACTTTGGAGATACATATTGAATTAGTCCATCAGAAGCTTAAAGATAAAGCCATAACTATGCAGATTGACACAACTTTGGATATACATAACAAAAAGAGCAAAAAAAACTTCAAGATAAAGCCATGAATTCACTTAACACCATGATGTTGGAATCATATAATGAAAAGGGCAAAAAAGTTTAAAGGAAAAATCATGGCTATACTCAGTGTCATGACTTTGGGGATTCATAAAGACAAGAGATAAATCAGCATAGAAGAAAGAGTTGTATCATTCACTAAAATCATGATATCTGATGATGAGGAAGTCAAAGAAAAAAGTGTAGCTGAAGCCAAACTAAAAGAAGAAATAAAAAGCAGAAGGTAAAAAAATATATTGATTGAGATGATAACATGTGTGTCTAAGATCTAAAATAGAGGAAAGGAGGTTTTGATGGTCTAGCTATGAATATAAAACATAACACTACTTCAAAGGCAACTCAAGAATTTTTTTTTCGTATGGGTGATATTATAAATACTTATATCTATCACAAATAAAAGTACACATCCAATGATCCACAAGTATATTCAAGGAACTCAAACCCCAGTGATTGTCAACATTCTAGCTTAAAGTTGCACCACTAAGTTTTAGACCCAATGACATTCAAACCTAGTCATAACAACTTTTAGAAATTATAAAGACTTGGTCATGGTGGGAAAAATTATTTCTCTAGGAAAAGTAATTATTTTAGTATGTGACTTTGTTTGTGCTCAAACCACCGAACATTCTTTGATATTTTAGTACTTTATGATATTGTGTAGGCATAGAATGAGAGAAATTATGGATTAGTTTCATAACTTTGGAGTTTTGGTGAGTTTGTCATGAAATCAATAGGTTTTTGAAGGTGTTCAAAAGAGGGGGTAGAATAATAATTCTTGTATAGTTTTAGTATATATTCTTGGCTAAAATTTTATCTAATTGATTATGACAATCCTTATATGCTACAATCTTACCAACTTTTTAGAACAATCATTCCACTATGCAACACATTCTTAGTAGCTATATAATTATCATGAAGTCACGACTATACCTATCTTGTAAAATTTAAATGGCTATGACATTAATTCTATATTATAACAACCAAGTACCTCACAGGTACTCAAGGGCATGACTAAGTCTAAACATCATAACTTTATTTTTAATATGACTCTGTAGTCTCAAATCAAAACTATGAATATTTTACAAGGTTATAGCTTTTGAGCTATAGAAAGTTATAGAGCCAAAATTACTTAGGCCAAAGCCATATATATTATTTAGAGCTATGAGTTATGGGATACTAAACATCATAGATGATATGACTTTAGTATGATAATTTTCCAAGGTCATGACTCTTATCTTTAAAGAAAGGTAAAACCACAACTTTATACTTGAGCTAATAACTAGTGTCATAGTATTCTTGAAGCACCACAACAACATGATATACAAAAAAAGAGAAGACCATTTCCATGGCCACCTATAGTGTTTTTAACACTTGAAAACATATGAAAAGCAAATTTTGTGTTTCAGCCATTTTTTAGTGCTACGAAAATAGGATACACACGGCCTTCTCAGTGTCGTGACTATATCATAAAGTTATGACCATATAATAATGAAGAAGACCAATGGAAATGCCATAGATTTATCATAATGTCATAACTATATATTAATACGAGAAGCCTTTCATCATGTCATGACCATTTCTCAACATCAAGGCCAAGACAAGACCCTTTATTAAAGACAAGAAGCTAAACACATGAAATCATAGCCACTTCATATTGTTACATATTCATGTTACAGAGACATTATTCCCAACTCATGGTTATTTATAGCACCATGATTTTATGTTACAAAAATATTGTGATCTAATCTAGAGTTGCGACCACTTCCTAGAGGTATGACTTCAAGTTTAAGATATGAATGTCAAAGTTATGACTTTCTTTTGAAACTTGTGACTTCCTACTTGGAGTAATGTAAAATTACTTGAGTATAAAAGTAGAAGATAGAGAAATTGAAAATCTCTCTCATTTTTTTCTTCTCCCTCTATGTAACAAGCAAAGTCATGGAAACTAACAAATCCTAGGAAAGATTTTCACTCTTCTTAGAGGTTCCACAAATAAGTAAGGGTCATAAGACTTATTACAATCTCTATAGTTGGGTGTAGCTCTCAAACCCCTCATCTCTAGAATAGATTTGAGAATCTATACCAAAATAGTTTGGGTTAAGGATTTGTGTAATTTGAATATATGTGATATAATATTAGTTTTTATTTAAGCATGAATGTGTTTGCTTTATTTTGTATTAAGGATATTGATGGATAGAGATTAAATAGAACTTGAACTAGATTTTCAACTATTAGTAGATTTGTGTGAGATTTCCATGGTGGATGGTAATAGATAAATTATGGGGCTCACTCATGCATATGATTGAATGAAAATAATATCCCTTTCGACTATGATTCATGAGATAAACCTATATGTTGAAACTTAAATTTTGGGTATATTAATCATCATTAGTATGATGATTATGGAGCCAAAAGTATAATTACTTTTACATGGAAATCCTATGTACATATCTTAAATGAACTTATCCTCAATTGGGAAGAATATTATATATAATATTCTTCTAATGGATTCGCCTTTGGTATGTAAGTTACATCATCATTGAAAAGGTAGGTCATGAAAAATCTTCAAGGTATATATGGGTGTGTGGTAACTTACATGGTGGTAATAGCATTTATAAGTTTCTTTTACTCATATGGTTTCCACCAATGAACTATGAAGGAAGTGTACATTAATTGTGTAAGTATGATGCTTACAAAGCTAAAGGTATAAATATTTATAAACTATATTAATCTTTGGTCTTTATGACATATAAGGCTAGATAAGGGTGTTCATATAAAGTAACTATCATGAGTAGATGATGAAGTTACCTAAAAGGTAGAAGATTGTAAATGACTCATGATTAAAGGTGACTTGTTGTCTCTATGGTGATGTATTAAGATGACTATTATGAGGGGGCCACCATTGGGAATGACTCAATGGTGACAACCACCTTGTATATCATTTGGGCAATGAGACATTGCACAACACCTCAATCTTCATTTTGTGTCCAAACTAATATAAGTTAAGCAACCTAAAGACCACCTCATAGATTAAATGAATAAACTCATGGATGTAAAATTGTCTAATAATCCAAATATTAATTTTAACTAAAAATGAGTTATCTAACTGTTGAATAATTTAACTACCAATATAATTTCTATGAGATTAATATTTGGATGAAATTATAATTTATTAGCATGTATGGCCTATGTACTTGTGGATCACTATTGATGAGATATTCTTTTTAATGAGTATTTTGGACATTGCCTAATTGATAAAATTAGGTAGTACAACAAAGTCATAATACATTCTACTCACCATAACTTTGTTTTCTAGAGGGGAGTTACTTTTATCATAGCATTCCATGTTTCCATGAATTTTGTATTCTTGAGAAGATTTGACGAGACCATAAAGTCATTACCTCAAGTTATCATCATAACTTCTAGCTTAACTCATCGCACAAAATCAAAAATTATAAAAGTAATAGTTAGAAGATTTCATAAGGGGGTGAGAGGACAAATCATATTTAGAGCCAAGAGCATGCAAAACCTAGGTGTCATGAATTCTAACATCTAATTAGGGGCAAATCTAAAGTGAATGCAAGCAATAATTGGCTAGGATTATATTTTGTGACTTAAAGATCCTCACTAATTAAGGCTATCAATGAGAATCCTTGATTCAATGACATAAACTCCAAACATCTCACAGGAATTCTTCATAAATGTTAGACTGACTTAGGATCTATGTTTGATTTGATATACCTGTGTTATAATAATATTAAAATATAATATTTATATAAGTGATAATATTATGGTTTGGATATTAATTTATGGGTGCTATTTAGAATTAAAATTTAAGGTTATCACAATATCATAGGTTTATGTATGTCATCCATTGGTAGATGATGACATGTATGTCATAGGACATGCTAATGTAGTATGATAAGAAGGAAGTGACAATACTTATAATCTTAAAGTGTGAGATAAATCTGTGTGAAAACTAATGATTGAAATAAGTTTGATTGTGTGTGTGTGGTGCTTCTGAAGCCAAACGATTGAAATTTAAGATTAATTCATTGTGTATATTCTATAAGCACTGACCTTCGAGTAATGTGAAGGTTAAATAGAACATCTAATTTAAGGGTTTCACTATAGTGTGAGAGTCGTATATTAATTGTAGTGAATAATAATTAGTATGTAATGGTACACATGCAAGCAGAGACAGGAAGAGTTGATACTCATCTTGTATGACAACCAATGAGTAGATATGAGAATTATCAATGAATGAAAAAATGTGTGATTTTTTTGGTGAAATATCAAGGGAAAAACTATGAGATCATCCTTAATAGTGACAATCTAAAGATGATTGTCACCTTGTAGGCCAAAAGGCCACTAAGTTATTTTCATACTAATCTACCTTTTATCCAACAAACAAATACAATATTACCCAAATACTAAAGAAATATCATCATATATAAGAAAGTGAGCTGATCCTAAAGTCTAGGTATCTTTTCAGAAAATCAAGTATATCTACTTAACTAATAGTGAAATTACCTACCCAATCCCTTTGGGATCGTATCTAGACTTATGTCCAACTTTATTATTTGAATGACTAATATACTTACAAAATTCTATAGGATGAAGAAATATTAACGAGTTTTTGGGACCATCTCACTAAATGATAAGTTTTTGCATAATAACAAATTCACAATAGCCATCAAGTTTATCTTGTGGTTTTGGGTTTGGATTTTTATTTAAAAGTTGATCTTCTCCTAGTAAGTTCTTTAATTTTATAATGCATTCAATTTTTAGTGGCTTGGTAAATATGTTAGCAACTCGATCTTGTGATTTCACATATTTACTGTGTACAATATTTCTTGTAATGCACTTCCTTATTTAGTGGTAGCAAATATTGGCATGTTTCCATCAATCAAGAAAATATTCGATTTTTATGCTAAGGCAATGCATGCTTTTATGTTAACAAAAGCCATGGGTTGACTCTTCTTGTATCGATCTTATATCTTTTAATATATTTTTCAAATCGTATGACAAGTTTATGAGGTAACATCAACATATTTTGCTTCACTAACTGACAATGTGACAATTGGTTGTTTCTTTGACATCAATCTTAAAGCAACATCTTTCATAAATAATATGAATCTAGTAATACTCCTTTGATTATATATATCTCTAATCTAATTGCTATTTTTTATAGCAAATAAGCATTTAATTATTAGAGAATGAATTGAATAAGTCAAAGACAATTGTACTTTTAGATATTGTACAATTAATGTTATGATTTTATAATGAAAGGTTGTTGGAGAATCCAAGTAGTGACTAACCAATTTGACGGTGTAAAAGATATCAAACCATTTGTAAGTTAGATTGTGCATACTTCCAACCAAACTTTTGAAGAATATTGGATCTACATTTTCATTTCCTTCAACTTTAACACATTATCTTCATGGACTTGCAAGTTGTAGTCTGATAATTTTTGAATGTGGGCTTACTCTTAAATAACTCCATTTAGAAAAAAAAATACATGCAATTGATGTATCTTCCACTTATTTTGAGCTACCAAAAAAATAATTAATGTGATAGTCTCCAACCAAAGCAATGAGAATGAATATTATATTGTAGTCAATTGCAACTCTTTAAATATAGCTTTTTGGAAATAGTCATGCCTTGTGTCTTTAAATCTATTGGTTAGAATTTTTTTTTGTTTAGCATACTTAGTTGACACCTATCACCTTATGGATTTTTGAAAGTGAAATGAGTTCCCAATGTGTAATTATTTTAAATGGATTTTTTTTCATCCATCATCTCTCCACTTTTTCTCTTTTGTAGCTTCTTGATTGCTTACTAATTCATAATCAACAATGGTTGCTCATCTTCAAGGGTAGTTCATGTTGGCAAAGTAGTGGAGTAGTACATGTTAGCTTAGGTGACTCATCATCTATTTGTGTCATATCATAATTTAATGAATGAGAAAATTTAAGTCATCTAAATGAGATCCAAGATCTCATATTTTATTTTCATTAAATAATGTATCTTGACTAATAAAATCATTCTATTATTTGAATAACAAAGTTTGTTATTTTTTGAATTTGTAGATGATGAATATGTAACATTTACTTTTATCATCAAATTTTATTCTTTTCTCATGGATGATGTTGAGAAATCTTTCATTTAATGCTTTGTGTAATGTATATTTACAAATACTTATACGATGAAATTGATTGGACAAGTTGCGTACACATTACACTGCTTCTACTCAAAACTCTTTTAGTAATCTGTTGCCTTCCAGCATACTCCAAGCAATGTTGAAAATTATCTAGTTTTTTTATCATACCATTAGAAAAATCTAGGAAATTACATTAGTTAATGAATTATATTTGTTTCATAAAACTTTTGAAACTTCTTAGAAGTAAGTTCTCCTTCTTAGTTGCATCTCAGGTTTTATCTTTCTTCCACTTTCTTTCTCTACTACAACTTTGAATTTCTTGAAGACTTCACAAATTATTGACTTTTTTGTTTCAAGATATATACCTAGATTATTCTTAAAAATATCAATGAAGAAAATAAAATAGTAATTGTTACCAAGAGAGCTTGGCTTGATCAGACCGCATATATTGGTATGAATGAGCTCGAGTGGCTTCTTAGTTTTTAAGTTTTACTCCTTTGGAAAGCCATTTTCAAATTACTTCCTAGTAAGAATGTTACATTTTCTATTCATTGATACCTTGGAGCTAGCTTCTAATGTGATGTTTCCACATTTTGATTTGTCTAGCTACACAAACATGTATTTCCTTCCACGCATATGATTAGTTGCACCAATTCAAAATATCATAAATTTTCTTGGATGCCATTAGTCTTCTTTTATTCAAAAAGAAAATTTATATTATCATTAGACTTTTCCACCTAGTTGGCTTTCTCCTCAATTTTTTTTCAGGAGCTCTACAATCTAAGTATAATACCTTATTTTCTGATAATTATAGCATCAAACTTGAGATTTGTCATACCTTGAGTGAGTATGGATTGCCTCTTCTATGACTTTTTTGTTGATCTTTCTCTTTTCACGTAGCTATAGTTGGAGTTGTTAATATAATTCCAACCGCATCCACAACCATGACTTCCACCTCATGCATAGTTTCTACCTCTAGCTCAACAACATTAGTTTTTATTATTATCTTGGTTTTCGTGAATATCCTTGAAGGCTTGAAAAATTTTTCAATGTTCTTATTTTTTTATGCTTCTCTTTCTTTGCATGCAATGATCCATGGAGTTGCTAGATCATCAGTTCTTCTAAATATTTAGTTTCTTCATTCACTATGATGATGTGATGAAATTTGGAATCCAAAAGAAAGAAAGTATCTTCTCTATTATTCTCATATCTCTTGACTTTTTTTGTTTCTTTATATTGATTATAAATATATACTACTAATGAGAGATAATCCAAAATATACTTGGATAATTTCATGTGTAAAGATTTGAATTCATATCTTAATATTTGGAAATGAACTTTCTTCACATGCTCATATTCTTGGAGAGAGGTATGAAATATTTTCCATACTTATTTGGTAGTGTTTTCACTCAAAATCTTCTCAAAATTATCATTATCTAATATTTGATAGATAAGCTTGAGAGCTTTCTTGTCTCTCTTTCTCACATCTATTAAACTTTCCTTTTGTATTATGGGCAGTGAAGCTTTGCTATTTAGATCACTAAAATAATTTTTTACAATATCTCAAACATCATGTGTAACAAGGAGAACCTTCATCTTGATAGTCTACTCATCGTGATAATTATAGTTTAGTAATGGGACTTGGAAGTTTATTAGATCATTCACAATATTGCTCAATATAGTAAAGAATTTCAAATTACATCCACATGGAAGAATTCAAAACACTAAAAAATTTTGGGTGGGACTCGTGAAAAAATTTTAGACTTTTTTGTCAACAATCAAGTTCAACAACTCCGACCAGTGAAGGATCTCACTTTTTAACAACTTATGGTGGTACATAGCAGTGCATTTAAACTTCAATTAGGATGATTCTAGCAATGTTAGATACTTCTCATTCAGATTTCAATGTGAAAGGCTATAATGTATACTTTCTAATTAACCTCTATCTTACATAGCAGTTCATTTCTCACTTTGTGAGAAATGAAACATTCACTCAACTTTTATTCAAATTAAAAAAAAAATTACAAGAATATTTTTAAGTAATTCACTTCTACATATTTTAACTCATGTTGAAAGAAATACTATAACTTACACTTCATTGTTGTTGTTCTTTTTCACTTCTACATATTTTTAAGTAATGGGACTTGGAACATAAGAATGTATACCATCTTATCAACCTTGGCCTAGCTTCTTTTTTTATCATCAAATAGTGTATGACTATTTGATCCATGTAAATCACCACGTTCGTTCCAAGGATATATTGTCAGAATTTTTTACAAAAGAAAAATAGAGTTAACATTTCTTTTTCCATTGTTGTATAATTTTATTGGGATTCATTGAAGGTTTGACTAACATAAGAAATTTCCCTAAAGATTTTATTCCATTTTTAAGTAAATACAGATCCTAAGGCATATTGATTGCATTGTACATGATAACAAAATAGTTCTTCCCATCATAGCATGGTCAAGAATGAGCTCTTGACAAATGCCCTTTTCAATTCTTCAAAAGTATCGATATATTCTTGATCAAAATCATATACCATATTTTTTTCTACAAGAATATGTAAAATGATTTTTGTCCTTTTTGAAAAGTTATTCATAAATTGCTGGTAAAATCTTACATGCTCAATAAAACTTTTCACCCCCCCCCCCCCCCCCCCCCCCCCCATGACTATAGTAGGGTGTTGATGGGTTTGATCACTTATACCTTTGCATTCTCCGCCTCTAATCCTATTGCTAATATGACATGTCTGAGTATGATCTCTTTGTTAATCATGACTGATATTTTTTCTAATTGCGGATAAAAGTTTTCTCCTTACATTACCTCAATACAACTTTAAAGTTATGCAATCATCCTTCAAAAGAATCTCCTTACAAGGAAAAATCAACCATAAATATCTTCATAATTTTATCATTAAGATCAACAAAAATTGTATTCATGTACCTCTAAAATGTGATCATAGCATTATAAAGACCAAATGGTATTCTACTAAATGAAAAAGTCTCGTATGAGTATGTGAACAATATTATTTCTTGGTTTGTTGGATTAACCAGAATCTAATTGTATTGCGAATATCCATCTACAAAATAAAAAAAATGAATAGGATGAGATTATGTCTAATATCTAGTTCATGAATGGAAATGGATAATGATCCATTCTTGTCTCCTTGTTCAATTTCCAATAATTAACACATAATTTCTATCTATTTGTTGCACTTGTGATAATCTCTTTATCAGTTGTGGTTAAGAATACAATAAATAATTCCTCCTATGATACAAGATGAATCATACTCACCCATAGTCTATTGGATATAGCATAAATGATTCCTACCTTTAGCCATTTCATGATATCTTTCTTTACCACATTTTTTATTATAGGGTTTAGCCTCCATTTGTGCTCAATTATTGGCTTCATATCATCCTTCATATAGATCTTATACATGCATATTGATAGATTTATTTCTTTGATATCTTTAAGTGACCATACAATGGTACCCACATGTGTTGGGAATTTTGTTGAAGGTTTGTGATTTTATAGATTCAGAAGAAGAAGAAGAAGAAGAAGAAGAAGAAACAGTAAATGATATATATCCTTCATATTGATAATATACAAAACTACAATACAAACAAAAACCACAATAGAAAACACAAAATAATGTGGTTCACTAGTCGTTCAACACGACTAGTTATATCAACTAGAAAAACACTTATGCGTTTATAGATTATGACCAAAATCAGAATATTCTTATAGTATGTGCAGCAATCGGAAAGAAAATCATAGAGAGAGAGAGAGCATAGAAAAATAGTGTGATGGAAGTGAATTCGCAGAGTAAGAAAATAGTAAACACAAAAACATATTTATATATAATAGTTTCTTAGTTTAATTAACAAGAGTGGGTCAGATCACTCGGATGGGCCAAGCTTTGCTCCAAAATTTTCTTCGGTCTGCTGACCAGGAAGTGGGACCCCCGTTATTGTGCTATTGCTGCATTTCCAGCCTCTTATATTTTCTTTCCTGCACTTACATAAAAATATTAAAACAGAAATATACTAATGGCCATTCATGCATTTCCAACCACATATTTTTTTATAAGGTTCATCATAGTGGTTCTTAATTCTTCTCATTCATCTTTGTTCTTGATTTTACTATTTCCTCAATTTTTTGCATCTTTTCTTAATGTATTAAAGAGGGCCTCTCTAACCGTGGTGGGTATCCACTAATGGCCATTCCTGACTCGGCTCCAATAATGCAATTCTGGGAGGAGTCGATAGTTGGGCACTAGATCTCTTTGTATCATTGTTTCGATTGGTCTCCATAGGTAATGTACTAACAATATCATTGAAGTCTAAATTAGATTTTTACTAGACACCATTTTGGCATGTCTTCTCTCATATCTTTTATATTTCAAATCTTTATGCCTCACCATAATCTGAGAATTAAACTAATTTAGATTGGCATTGTCTATTAGATAGAAATTAGTTTTTGGTCAAAAAATGGGCTTCATCATTTTTATAAATTGGGATATGTGGGTTAATCTTCTGCTCCCATAGTTTTATTTTGATTCATTATTTATGAGTCCAAATGTATCAGCTTTGTCCCAAAATTTCATTATAATAATTGTCGCTAAAAATTAAAAAAAACAGTAAAATAATAAATGTGAACAAGTAACACTAGGCAAATAATAAAAATTGAAGCACAAAAATATGATATTGATATCCAAAGTACTAAAAATAAAACTATCTTTTTCAAAGATGGTTTTATCAGCTAATGTTGTCTAACCAAACTAAATAATCCTCACATTAGTGGAAAAAACATGCAACATTGTTATGATACCTAATATCTAGGATTAGGCTAAGTCCTAAAATCCCATTGGGAGAGGGTCTCTCATACATCTAATTCCACAAATATATAGGTCATTCAAATAATAAAATGGACTTTTGTTCAAATATCATTCTCGCAGGAATTATGTAGGGAGAATTATATTATGGGGTGTTTCCTTAGAAATTTTTAAGATTTAGAAACTAAACATTTAATTTTTTTTAAAAGTCATAAATCTAAAAATAAATTAAAAATAAGTGCACCCAAATTCATAAGTCCTAAACTACCCTCTCCCCTGCCCCTCACCCATAGCCCTCACTCATAGCCCTCGCTCCTAGTCCTCGTGCTCGCCCACGCACTCACCCCTCGCCCTCACCCAAGCCATCGCCCCTCGCCATCGCCCACGCCCTCACCCCCGCCAACTCCCTCGCCCATTGCCCTCGCCCATCTCTTCTCGCCCATCTGCCCTCACCTCTTGCCCCTCTCTCCCCTCCCCTTTTCCCTCATCCGTCTCCATGAGCTCCTTCGTGGAGCTCCATCAAGCTCCAACGAGCTTGACGTGGAGCTCCAGTGAGCTCTTTCGTGGAGTTCATGGAGCTCATGGCTTCGTCGAGCTCTAAGAAGGAGCTCACTGGAACTCCTCGAGTGTTGAGCTCAACTGAACTCTACAAGCTCTCCGAAGGAGCTCGTCGAGGTCTAGCGAGCTCGATCATGGAGTCCCTATAACTCGATGAGCTCCGTTGAGCTCCAGCAAGCTTTAAGTGAAGCTTATTGGAGCTCAAGGAGCTCACTCCTGGAGCTCATGGAGTTCCATTAAACTCCACGATGGTGCTCGAGGAGCTCTGGTGAGCTCTTTCATGGACCTCAACGAAGTTCGTTGAGCTCCAATGAGCTCCAACTTGATCTCGCTAGAGCTCCATGAAACAGCTCGTCGAGCTCCTTCGTGGAACTCGATGGAACTCCACGAGCTCAATCATGGAGCTTCGTTGAGCTCGAAGTGGAGCTTATTAGAGCTCCATGAAGGAGCTTGACAAGCTCTCTCGTGGAGCTCAATGGAACTCCATGAGCTCCACGAGTGAGCTCCACTTCGAGGTTGTTGGAGCTCCATGAAGAAGCACGTCGATTTCTAGCGAGCTCCACGATTGAGCTCTCTGGAGTTCGACGAGCTCCTTTGTAGAGCTCATGGAGTTCCATCGAGCTCCACAATGGAGCTCGATGAGCCCCACTGAGCTCCTTAGTGGAGCTCAACGAAGCTCCACGAAGGAGCTCATGGAGATGGACGGGGGGAAAGGGGTAGGGAGAGAGGGGCGAGGGCATGGACAAGGTTGAGAAAGAGGGCGAGGGAGGGGCGAGGAGCAGGGGAGATGGTAGTTTAGGACATACAAATTTGGGTGCACTTATTTTTAATTTATTTTTAGTTTTGTGACTATTTTAAAAATATCAAATGTTTAGTTTCTAAATATTAAAAATTTTTGGAGAAACGCCCAAAACATAATTCCCCCAATTATGTAAGTAGTACGACCAACCATCACTACATTTATACTCTAGTTAAAAGGATAAGACTATTTTTAGCTAAGATTTTTAAATTCTAGGATTTGTGTATTTTATTATGTATAATGATTTATCTAAATAGTTTGGATATTATTGTACTTGATTATAATTGTTTATCTAAATAGTTTGGATAATATTAGAAATTTCTTGGCGGGCTCATTAATTCATTTTTTCATGGTCTTTAATTTATTGTTCTTGATGAAATGTATCTAAAAAGGTTAGTTCCAACCCTGTGGGCATTTCCTTGAAATTTGGAGAGTTTCCTCTAAGTTTTTTCAGTCCCTAAGCTTGTTTTCCTCTTCGACCACATTTACGTCTGGTCGTCTGGAGCCTGGAAAAGTCTCAAAATTATTTATATGGGGGTGTGTGTGAGCTCTCGAGGCCTCGAGTTTTATGGCATCCCATCTTTGAGATTTCTTGGTAGAGTTGAGGATAAGATTTAATATTGTGGGTGATATGATTATTGTCATTACTTTTAGTGTGAGTTTTCATTGGTTGCCTCCAGCATGTTAGTTTTTCCTGAATATCATGGGCATCACTGTTTAAACCACAAGTACATGTTTGATGGCATTTGCTGTCCCTCCGCCATGTATTTCTTTTCCTAGTGTCGGTGTTCTTTTATATGTAGAATATCGATATGTTGAAGGTTCTAGGCACGCGGGCTATGAGGCACCTTGTCCCTCCCTCTCTTGGAATGAATTCTAGTTCTTGTTTTAATGGCATATCGGTTGTACTGGTGCCTAGCTTTCTGAAAGAGATCATGTGAAGAATTGCTCGTGTTGGTTGCTCAGTCAGTCTTTGTGTTGTCCCTCATCCTGATTCGCATGGTGTGATTTGTTGGTTGGCAAGTACAATTTGCTGTTTTATATGTGAAAGGAATGCTCGATATAGCCTTTATTGATGATGTTGCCTGGGAGAGTGGCTTGTAATTTCCAAAAGGGCGTTTAATTTTGGAATATATGGGGTATTAAATTTTAGTCATGTTGAAATGAATGTTCAAAGGTTGCTTGGTTCAAGTCGATGGTGGTTGGCAGGCTCATTAATTTGTTTCTTTCATGGTCTTTAATTTATTGTTGTTGAAGAAATGTATCTAAAAAGGTTAGTTCAAACCCCGTAGGTATTTCCTTGAAATTTGGACAGTTTCCTCTAAGTTTTTTTCGGTCTCTAAGCTTGTTTTCCTCTTCGACCACATTTATGTCTAGTCGTCTGGAGCATGGAAAAGTCTTAAAATTCTTTATATGTGGTGTGCGTGAGTTTTCGAGGCCTCGAGTTTTATGTCGTCTCATCTTCGAGATTTCTTGTTAGTGTTGAGGACAATATGTAATATTGTGGGTGATATGATTAATGTCATTGCTTTTGGTGTGAGTTTTCATTGGTTGCCTCTAGCATGTTGGTTTTTCCTAAATATCACGGGCGTCGTTGTGTAAACTGCAAGTACATGTTTGATGGGTATTGGTTGTCCCTCAGCTATGTATTTCTTTTACAAGTGTCGGTATTCTTTTATATGTAGAATCTCGACATGTTGAAGGAGCTAGGCCCGTGGGCTCTAAGGCTACGTGTCCCTCCCTCTCTTGGAATGAATTCTAGTTCTTGTTTTAATGGCGTATCAGTTGTACTGGTGTATAGCATTCTACAAGATATAGTGGGAAGAATTGCTCGTGTTGGTTGCTCAGACAGTATTTGTGTTGTCCCTCATCTTGATTCCCTTGGTGCGATTTGTTGGTTGTCATGTACAGTTTAATTTTTTATATGTGAAAGGAATACTTGGTATAACATTTATTGATGATATTGTCTGGGAGAGTGGCTTGTAATTTTCAAAAAGACAAATAATTTTGGAATATATGAGGTATTAAATTTTAGTCATGTTTAAACGAATGTTCAAAGGTTGCTTGGTTCAAGTCGATGATGGTTGGCGGGCTCATAAATATGTTTTTTCATGGTCTTTAATTTATTGTTGTTGATGAAATGTATGTAAAAAGTTTAGTTCAAACCTCGTGGACATTTTCTTGAAATTTGGAGAGTTTTCTCTAAGTTTTTTTCGGTTCCTAAGCTTGTTTTCCTTTTCGACCACATTTAAGTCTGGTCATCTGGAGCCTGGAAAAGTCTCGAAATTCATTATATGGGGTGTGTGTTCTCGAGGCCTCGAGTTTTATGTCATTTCATCTTCGAGATTTCTTGGTAGAGTTGAGGACAAGATGTAATATTGTGAGTGATATGATTAATATCATTACTTTCGGTGTGAGTTTCCATTAGTTGCCTCCAGCATGTTGGTTTGTCTTGAATATCATGGCCGATGCTATTTAAACCACAAGTACATGTTTGATGGGTATTGGCTGTCCCTCCGTCATGTATTTCTTTTCTAAGTGTCGGTGTTCTTTTATATGTAGAATCTCGACATGTTGAAGGAACTATGCCCGTGGGCTCTAAGGCTGTGTGTCCCTCCCTTTCTTGGAATGAATTATAGTTTTTGTTTTAATGGCGTATTGGTTGTACTGGTGGATAGCATTCTGCAAGATGTAGTGTGAAGAATTGCTCGTGTTGGTTTCTTAGTCAGTGTTTGTGTTGTCTCTCAACTTGATTCCCTTGGTGTGATTTGTTGGTTGTCATGTACAGTTTGATCTTTTATATGTGAAATGAATGCTCGATATAGTCTTTATTGATAATATTACTTGGGAGAGTGGCTTGTAATTTTCAAAAGGGTGAATAATTTTGAAATATATGGGGTATTAAATTTTAGTTATGTTGAAACGAATGTTCAAATGTTGTTTGTTTCAGGTCGATGATGGTTGATGGGCTAGTAAATTCGTCCCCCCATGGTCTTTTTATTATTGTTGTTGATGAAATCCTTAGATCGGAACATATACCATACACCTAATAAGAATGAGCTTAAACACTAAATACATTCAAGTATGTACTATGATAGGTACTTGATAAAATGTATGAGTGGTGTCCATTTATTCGGTTGCCTAAGGTATTGTGTGATAGATAAATCGTGAATGGTGAATAAGATCACATGCTTGAAGAACTCACTATGAAGGGTGACATAATGTGCCCTAGCAAGGATAATATGATGATTATTATTCTCAATTCCCATATGAACTTTTTTGGTGATTAGGTTATGAATATCAGAAGTGTGACCTATTTTCAAAATGACATATTTTGTTACTCATAAACCAATAAAATACATGATACACGACCATGAGTATTGAGCAAAAAAAATCACCATGCACAAGGAAGTAGATTAACAAGTGTACCCTTTGAATTGAGAATATGTTGTGAGCCAAGATAGTAGAAGGCTTTGATACCTTTCAAACCCAAAAATAATTAATATTTGTGGAATTGATATATACTCATAAAGTCAACTTAATTACTTGTTACAATCACATAATTGTATTTACACTTAGTAAGAATAGAATTTGATACTACCAATTTTGATACATGATTTATTTTCTCAACTATCATCATTCTCAAAAAGTTAACAATCTTGATACATGATTCATTTTCTATTTTCATGATGTCACCTTCCATGAACAACAATACCCTTTTTGGAATATTTCAGTTACCTTTACCTTTTCTTTTTCATATTTAATCATACATATTGGAATCTATGAACTTTCATTACTAACATGTCAAATACCTCTAAATCCTTTTCAACCTTTACCCCTTTATTTTCCCCCTTCACCTCCACACTCCTCATCGTCACCTCTCCTAATCTCTCATACTCTAGACATACTACCTAGCCTCACTATTTCCATAATTACATATGCCCCACATTACTGAAAAAACTCATGACATCTTCACATTTTAAAATGACTTGATGTAATGCTCATCATTTATCTACATTTTTTTCTTATTCTTGATTTTCTCTTTCACATATAACTTATGCACATGCTCTCACCTTTTGTTTTGAATCCTCATTCTATTCTGATGCTCTCAAACATCCTCTTTGGAATAAGGCAATCTCTACTAAGCTTTATGCTCTAAAAGTAATTATACTTGGATTGTTGATCATCATCCATCTAATAAAAAATTCATTGGCTGTAAATTAGTTTCACAACCAACCTCAAAGCTGATGGATCTATTGAGAGATACAATGCACGACTAGATGATAATTAATACACATAAGTTGAAGGACTTGACTACCATGAGATTATTGCTCTAATAGCCAAAATGATCTTTATCCACTAGTTATTTGATATTGTCAATACAAAAAATTAGATCATCCATCTACTTCATATTCATAATGACTTTTTGCATGGTAATCTTGATGAAGATATACAAGTGATACTACTTTCCAACTATTGCTAGTCCTTAAAGGGAGACCAATGTTCTTCTTAATTATCTCAAGCAAATTTTTTACTACTAATTTTTCCAATTAATTATTGTGCTTCTTGATGTAGATTTTCATTATTCTCAAGCTGATCACTCCTTATTCACCCTTGTCACTCACACCAACATTCCTATTGTTCTTGTTTATGTTGACAACATTTTAGTTGTTTTCATTGCTCTTCTTCAAATTGAGTTTCTCAAGAATCCTTCTTTCCACTCATTTCAAATCCAAAGATCTTGGTTCTCTAAAATTCTTTCTTGGCCTCAAAGTTGCATGCTCTTCTAATAGTAATTTTCTAAATTACTAAAAATAATTTTCTGATATACTTTCTTATATTGGCCAACTTGTTGCCTGGATCACCTATTTTTTGATGGAACGGTATTAGGATTGACTCTTACTCTTGAAGCTACAACCTACATTTGGTATCAAGACTTAATTTGTGAAATCATGACATAAATGGAGTGGTAACATATTCTACATTGTTATAAATAAAATTCTTAAGAATTCAAGACATTATCTTATTCTTTGGTATTAATATATGGTTGACATTGAAACCCTATTCTTTGATATTGTTATTTGGATGAAGACAAAATAATGTGTTTGGTATCATGACCTAAATTATGAAGTTGTGACTCAACTAAAGTTATAAGATGTATTTTGGTACATATTTAATATTCAAAAAACTAAATATATAGTACCATTTGGAGATTAAAATGTGAACTATTTCCATGAATACTAGTGGTTACCAAAAAGATGTTGGTAAAATCTTATTTTGAAGAATAAGTAATGAATCTTAGTAAAATTGAATAAAATTTGGGTAAAATTAGTGGACTTGATGAAGAAATAATTGTAGGAGAGAGAAGTGATACTAATAGAGAGTCATGAAAATTCTCTTGTTATTTCTTATATACACCCTCCATAATAGTCTTAATTAGTTGTTACATTCTTTCTTGATCATAACTCTAGCAAAATATTCATAGTATTCTTTGTATACTATAACTCTACTATCGAGTTAACACAATAATTTCACTGTGCAACATAATTATCTCATTAAATAACATAATCATCAAGACTATGATAATTTCTTAGAGTCCTGACAATGCTAACTCTAAACTACTTAATAGTCATGACATTATTTTCATGTTGTGGTAGCCAAATATCCTATTAGGACAAATAGTTGCAACACATTTCAGAGTCATGACTTAAACCAAAACATTGATAGATGTAGTTCATGATACTATTTTCTACCTTGACTTTTTATTACCAAGAGCAGTAACTTAGTTACAATATTCATAACATTGTGACACTTAACCCATAAAGCCAACACCAAAGTCATGGCCAAAAATCTAGGTGCCATAACTTTGAATTATAGAAAGAATTGACTTAGTCATAGCAATTCCAATATTATGACTTTAATATGATTCCTAATTTTTAGGATTTGATAATATTTCAAAATTTCATTTGGTACAGAGTCTCTCATCCAACAAGTCTTATATGTATATAGGTCATACAAATAGTAAAATTTATGTTCAAGTAGATATCAATCTCATAGGTATTATGTAGGTAGTTTGATCAACAAACAATGAGTTAACTATTGTTATAGTTGAAAGGATAAAACTTTGTCTTTAGTAAGACTCTTAGATTTTAGGGTTGGTTTATTTTATTATGAATCATAACTTTTCTAAATTGTCTAGCTATTATTATACTTGGTTATAAAATACAGGTTTGACTATCATGAAAATACATTAGAGCCCGACTAGTATACAAGGTAATTATTAATTATTGGATCCTCCTCAATGATAATCTTCTCGCAGCTATCTTCTTGATGCTCTACCACTAAAATGACAAATTATTTATGCTCGAGAGTCATTCACAAATTCATACTTTTTAGGTGTTTTGCCAACTTCTCTATATGATTCTTTTGTATATATATTTTTATTCTTCAATGTCATGTGTCATAAAGATTTGAACTGATGTGGTATTAAAAATATTTATACTTTTGGATTCGTAAGTACTATACTCACACAATTAACATATGATTTTCTTCATATCTCACCAATATAAGTCATATGATAAAAAGAAACTCACGGGAGTATCACCACATTATGAGTCATGTCCACTCAAATGTGTCTCATGACTTAGCTATCATCACCTATCATAACAACACACCACTCTCACTCTAAAAGTAAAACTCTTGGAATAATATTCTATAAAATCCTCACAACAATTGATCGTAAATTCATCTAAGCTAAGCATAATGGATTGGTTTATAAATATATGTATATTTTCGACTTCATAAGTATCATATATACTCACATGATTAGACTTATCTCAATATCAAGTTTTAACATATAGGTTTGTCTTGTGTATCATGATCATAAGAGATATCACTTCTTTTATACTATTATGCATAAATATGCTTTATGGCTAACCTATCACCATCCATCATGATAACACACATAAACCCACTAATAACAAAATTTTAATTTTAGTTTTATATAAACATCACATCCATTAAATAACTAAATCATAAAACCATCCAAACCTAAAAATCTAGTGATTGTGCATCCATCACATGAAATAAAATGCACTATTCCTAGACCTAATCGTAGCATTACATTGTAGAAGAATTAACATGAGATAATTCAAAAATACATCTCGTGGAATTTTAGGTTTCCAATGACATCCCTCAAGAGTGTCTAAAAATAAAATGTTAAACCTACAATTATATTTCATGCACCTTAGATTTGTTCATAGGTAGGCGTCAAAATTAACACTTCTCCCCTTTATAGTTGATATTTGTGCCTTCTCTTTTCTAATGGATCTCCCCTAGATTTTGTGAAAATTTTTGCTCACAAACCATAACTTTTTACAACTTGGTTGATGTCTCTCTCCCATTTTAATTTTTTCTCAATTTCCTTTTTATACTTAAATAGTTTGGTGTAATTTTTAAGTAGTAAGTCATTGTGTTGGGGAATGATATAACTTGGGATCTTTATCTCTATAACATAAAATTATGGCACTAGGGGATAACTTACAATTTGGTCTCTTTCTAATTTTTTATTGTCATAGTGCTCAGAAAGTCATGGCTTGTACATTTTATCGTTGTAACATGAAGTTATGATACGGGGAATGATCACAAATCATGTATTTCCTCTATGTAATGCAAAGACATAGTGATAAGAATGTGTCATAGCTTTGGTCATTTATCAATAGAAAAAATTCATAACCTTGGAAATGGTCACAGTATGGGTAAATAATCTATAAAACTTTCTCTAGATAAAAGTCATGACACTAAAAAAGTGTCATGGATTTTATATCAGTCTAGGTGACTTTGTAAAGAGAAAGTCATGGTATTGGAACATATTATGACTTTTAATACAAGTGTGATACTTAGTTGTTGTGATTCTAAAAAAGTTTACCATTCCAAAAAGAATATGTTGCATGGTAAAATAATTGTGTCGATAAGGGTGGTAGAGTCATGATATATGTAGATTTCCATGACTATTTAAATAGAGTTTAAACTGAGAATGGATGACGCAACTATCCTATAAACTTAATGAGGTGTAGCAAAGATATAACACAAAATATAATATGACTCTACAAGACTTTTTCCTCCCTTTCAACTCAAAAAAATACACCAAGCCTCACGTTTTACATAAAAATTATTTAAAATCATTATTATTCATTATAATCTATCAAAACTATAATTTGGTTAAATAATCCTATTTAATGTCCTTTTTATTATAAATTCATCAAGCATATTTACCAAAATAATTGAGAGTATTCAATATTTATCATATTAAACAAATTCACATACTAAAGTGATTACTCATCCCCTAGTAATTACTCCTCTTCTATAAAAAATATACAACTTTTCATCCATCCTACATAAGTATTTGTTATGATTAGGTTTAAATATCATAATACATTTAGATGGTATGGCTACTTCTTTTTATGGATATGCAAATGAGTTGTGGTTAGGTTTGAGTTCCATGACAAATTTTGTAGGAGGAAAAATTGTGAAAAATGATTAGTGAGTGAGTATATTTATTCCATCACACCAAAAAAAATAATTCTTGGATTATCTCCCAAACAGCACTATGTTTAACATCCATAGCTAGACCATTAATGAGTTGTAACCTTCATCAGTGCTCTTAGTTGTCTAGACTAGCTTTGTTGTATAATCTCTCACTTTCTATTAGTATCCTAAAGTTTTTTTTAGCATATTTTTAACTTTTTTTCAGTTTTTCTTTTTTTCTTTCTCTTTGCCAAGATACCATAACTTTGTGCTTCATCCTCCCTAGTCATGATACTAGAATGTGTCTTGACTTTTATAGCTTCCTATATCTTCAAAGTCATGGTACTAATCAAAGTTATGAATTTCATTGCTACCATTATGTCTTTTTCTCTTTCCTTCATATCATCCCGAATTGTTGTAAAAAACATGTTACGCTTCACTCTTTTCCCATTTACTTTGAATTCCACTCCATTTTCTAATTTCACCATGACTAACCCATAAGAAATCACAACCATAATTACTAAGTGCTCATGCCACCAAAACTTCAACTTTCCTAAAAAAAATTTAAAAAAATAGTTAATAATTAAAATGTTCTACCCAATTTTTAAATCTTTATTTTATAGATTCTTATCATGCCATCTTTGTATTTCATCTTTATAAATTCATGAATTGTTCTAAGCTTCATTTCTTAATTCTTCCTATTCACTCATGTATAGGATTATCCTTTCTTTTGCATCATTCATAACATGTTTCAATTACTTAATTGTCCACCATACTTGATGCTTAAGTTTGACTAGAAAATGATAACATTTATAAAATCAAGTCAACAAGAAGATAATCCAATGAAATTTTAAATGCAATTCTATAAGCAAATAGCATTTCCTCTAAATTTTGAGATCAATCTTGTCTAAATAGGTTCAACATCTTTTCTAATATATTTTTGATTATTCTATTTGATATTTCTTCTTGCTCATTTGTTTCCAGATGATATGAAAGTCCCTTTTTATGCCTAGTCATAAGCTTCATCAAGTATGTACTAAATAATCAACATAAATGACTACATTCATCACTTAAGATACATCATGGCATACCAAACCAAGTGTGGATATTTCTACATAAGACACACATGAGCATTTTTTTTTTGCATTTTTTTATATCGTTATTGTTTCCACACATTTTGACACACTTAAGTAGTATTTCATGTTGCTAAGATATATTGCCTAATATCTAGCATATATCGCATTTTCTTAACAATTCAAACAAAAAAAACTAGATTGTAATATCTTCAAGGTAGTTTTACTACTTCCAAAATATCCTCCATAAGACACTGAGTGATATTTGAGAATGATTTTTTTTTGTTTCTCTTTCAGCACATATCTTCTTATAATCTGATCAATACATCTTCTAAATAGTTAATAAAATCAGCATCTAGGATAGTTTGGCCTTATCAACAAAACTTGCTCATTCGAGAAATCCTCCAAAATTTTAGTCTCTCCCATTTTTTTACCCTCATTTTCTAATCATAATAAATGGTTGCCTATCATATTATCACTTTCTTTATTATTTTATATTTCTAGATCAAATTCTTGAAGAATGAGTTTTCATCTTATCAATCTCAGTCCAGCTTTCTTTTTTGTCATCAAGTAGTGTTTGGCTATATGATCCATATTAATCACCACCTTTGTTCCATGAATATATAGTTTAGAATTTTTCACTAGAGAAAACTACAGCTAACATTTATTTTTGTGTGGTTATATAATTTACCTAGGCTTTGTTCAAGTTCCAACTAGTATATGAAGTTGTTCAAAATATCTTGTTTTCATTTGTGTCCCAATACAACTTCCAAGGCATATTTGCTTGTATATGAGATGATAAAAATTAGTTCTTCCCATCATTACATGATCAAGATTAAAATTTTGACCAATTTTGTTTTCAACTATTCAAAGACATCGATGTATTCATGATCAAAATCAAACACAATATTCTTTTCTAGTAGTTTATATAATGATTTCACCATCTTTGAGAAATTAATAAATGACTAATAAAACTCCATGTGCCCAAGGAAACTCCTCACCTTCTTTATTTTAGTAAGGTGCATAAGGGTTTTCATTAATTTTGCCTTTATGTCATCCAACTTCAATCTACTAGTTAAGACTCCAAGTTAGAGTGATTGTTTCAATAATTATGAAGTGATATTTTTTTTTTCAATTAAGGATGATTTTTTCTCTTTAAATTGCTTCAATATAACCTCTAGGTTTAGCAAGCATTTTCATAAAAAATCTTCATACACAAAAAAAAATATTATCCAAAAATATCTCCATAATTTCTTCATTAAGTTCTGAAAAAATGACATTTATGCACCTCTAAAATAAAATTAGTGTTATAAAGACCAAATGGTATTCTCCTAAAATATGAAAGTCTTATATGAGCAAGTGAATATTTTTTTTGATCTATCAAGTCAATTAGAATCTAATTATATCTCAAACATTCATCTAGAAAATAATTGAATAAATAGGATGAGATTCTATCTAATATTTAATCCATGAATAGAAATGGATAGTGATCCTTTTTCATGCCCTTGTTCAATTTGATAATCAACAAATAATTATCATCTGATAGTTGCATGTGTGGTAATCTCTCTTTAACCATTTCATGGTCTCTTTTTTTTAACAAATCTATCATGATAGAATTTAGCTTTTGATTGGTGTTAATCATTGTCTTCACATCATACTCCATAAAAAAACTCATGCATGTATATTAACAGACTTATTACTTTAATATCCCCAAGTGACCAAGCAATAGTACCCATATATTTTTAAATGAAATTCACCATAGTGTCCATTTCATCTGTTAACCCTCCTAAAATAAAAATTAATTTCATCATGTCTTCCTCTAGAAAAGTATAATGAAGATGATTTGGTAATGCCTCCAAGATTAGTCCATCTAAAATTGTATGGGTTTTTGGGCACTTTTCTCAAAGCTATGGCACACTATTAAGCACAATGTCCTTTATGAAAGACAGTGCTGGAATTAGTCATGATATTCTTCTCTTGTACCACAAATTTTTTAGTACCACAATATTAATATTACTTTTTTGGAACTCCAAAGTTATGGTATTGTCTAAGACCATAAGAAAAGTCATGTATTTTTCAGTTCAATCCCTCTATCTCTAATTTTTGCTTTTTCGTCATCTAATTTTTCATTATTTTATAATGAGATTTGTATGGATTCTTATTATTTCTTCTCACTCATCTTCATTCTCAATTTTGTCATGTCCTAATTTTTTTACTATCATGATCTTATATATCATTACTTAGTTTGGTTTCCATGAGAAATGTACTAATAAAATAATCAAACCCTACATTGGATTTCTATTAGACACCATTCTAGTAAGACATCTCTTTAAGTTTCTCATGCTTCGGATCAAGAAAACTCACTATATTTTGATACTGGAACTAATTCAAGTTTCCATTAGGTATAAGGTAGAAATAACTACTTAGTAGAACATAAGCTTTAGTGTATTGATAAATTGGGTTATACAAGTTCATCTTCTACTACAAAAATTCATTTCTTTTGATTTTCATAATTTATCGGTCCTAAGGTATTAACTTAGTCCCAAAGTTTTGCTATGTTGATTTGTGGCTTAAAAAACACTAAATTATAAGACAAAAATAAGAAAGATAATACAAATCAAGGTGTAAAATAAGATATTTTTATCAAAACTAATGAAAATAGAATTATGCTTTTTATAAGGATAATTATGTCAACTAAAGTTGACTAACCAACTAAATAATCCCAACCATTGGTATCAAAAACTTGTTATGACTTTGATATGATATCTAATTTTCAGGTTTAGATGATATCCTAAAAGCTCTTTTGGTGAGAATCTCTTAACCAACTAGTTTCATAAATATATGAGTCATACAAGTATTAAAGTATGTATTAATCTAGATATCAATTTCATAGAGATTATGCAATCTATTTGATCAACTAATAATGAGTCAACTATGACTCTAGTAGAAAGGATAAAAGTTAGTTTTTGGTAAAATTACTTATAGATTCTAGGATTTATCTATTTTATTGTGCATGATAGTCTATCTAAATTAGAGGTGTCAAATGGGTCTCGTGGCCAGGGCATGGCCCGTGGCCCAACCTAGTTTAGTAGTGCCTGGTCCAACATAACACGGTCCAAAACTATGCATAGGGCTGGGCTGGGCCACCGCATAGCACGATTCATACTATGTTGTGCTGGTATGAGCTATGCCTCATGTTAGGCTAGGCATGACCCATGTGGCTTGCCTGACGGGCAGCCACTTGGTTGGTCCAATTTTTTTAAAACAATTGCCCATGTGACTGAGTGTAATTGGTCGACCCATAAGCTGGCTACCCATCATGTCATTTTCCATTCATGTGCATGTGTAGTCACCATGCATCTCCAGAGTTAAGCATAGTCCAGCACGATTGTGCACTCAACCATGCCACCATGTCATGCTGGGATTGTGGACCATGCCACCATATTATGCCTAGCATGGCATGAGAATTTAACCTTGTCATGCATGGCACGACATGGCGGCATGATCGTGCCTTGAAAAAATGGGCAATGTAGGCATGGCTTGACCCATTTATCACTTCTAATCTAAATTACTTAATTATGATTATTCCTAGTTACATAATGAATATTAGATGATTATGAAAATGCCCTAGTACCCTATTATCATACAGGGTGATTTTCAACTATTGACTTTCCCTGATGATGGTCCCCTATAGTTGTTTGCTTGGTACATTACCAAAAAAATAACAAATGGTCACTACTCGAGAAATATTCATAAGTCCATATTGAGGAACATTCATTAGTCCATATCCCTTAGACATTCATAAGTCCATATCTTTTATAAATAGAAGTCACATGATAGAAACTAACTCATAGAACTATAACCACCATATGAATCACCTTTACTCATATATATCTTGTGGCTTACCTATCACCATCTACCATAATGATACGTGACTTTCATTCTAGAGGTAAAATGTTTCGGATAACATTCTATAAACCCCACACATTAAATAAGGATTAGTTCCTCTAAGATATGTGTTAAGACATTATTATGCTATTTAATTTTGTTGGTTAGACAGTATCACAAAAGCTCATTGGAAAATGTATCTTTTCAACAAAGATCAACAAGTTTATGGGTCATGCAAAGAGCATAGAGGACTTTCATCCAAATATCGAATCAACATATATTGTATTAGTAGTTTGGTCAATCAATAGTGAGACAACTCAATTCTAGTAAAATAGATACTTTAGATTTTGGTATCAATCTTAGATCCATGGATTTGTTCATTTAATTTATGTGATGTATGTTCAAATAGTTCAAATTATATTGAGTTTGGATACATAGTAAAAATTTTGTTGTTGAGAAATGACTCTTTTCTCTAACAGCATATAAGGTGGTTTATCAATATTGAGCTCATCCCAAAAGATAGTCTTCTCATAGTTGACCTCTCAGTATGTTTCCACCTAGATAACAAATCATCTTTGTTCGATAATCATTCACATTTCTATACTTTTTATGCTACTTTTCAACTATCAGTGATAATTACTTTGTATGTACACTTTTATTATCTATCCTCATGTATCATAAAGACCAAGAATTGGCATGGTTTGTTAGCATTTATACTTTCAGCTTTGTAAGTGCTATACTCACACAATTAATATATGCTTCCATCAAGTTTTAAAAGTGTGGTCCATATGAGGGATAGCAACTCAAAGGTATAATATCATCTTATCTCTTTATAATTAACTCATATATGCATTGAGGATTACCTATCATCATCTTCCTTAGTAGCAATACAAGTCGCACACTAAATGTGAAGCCATTATGAGAATATTTTATATAATATCCACATTAATCAAAAACTAATTCTTTTAAGACTTGTATAATAGATTGACATATAAATTCATTTGTGCTTTTGGCTTTGTAAGCACTATGCTCGTAATAATTAACATATCTAAATTTTAAGTTTTTACAAATAAGTTTATCTATTGCATCATAATTGGAATGATTATCACTTCCTTCCTACCATATGTGCGAGTGAGTCTCATGGTTTACCTATTTCCATCCACCATAAAAACTTATACAAATCCACCAATAATCAAATCCCTAATTCAAGTTCTATTTAATCACACATCTAATAATTTCTATATCAAAATATAAATCAAAGCATATTCTTAATATGTGTCAGAGTCACACTCCCCAAATTTAGTGTTTAGCTTATTTCTTTAATCCTTGCTTCCATGTGGAATCTCTGAGAAGTGCAACAATCACTTCTAGAGTTTGGCTGCTACATTACTTTAACACAATGTTATGATGCCAGTAATATTTGTGACTTAGGTCTAATATCTCTATAATATAAGTCACAATGTCAGAAATGATCATGGCTTTGGTATTTTCATTTCTTATGTACATCATATCTTTGTGGTACTAGGAATTGTTTTAGTATTGGGAATGACCTCTCATGAGCATAATATGATCATGACATTAGTATTGATCATGACTTTAGTATTGATCTCATTTAAATATCATATAAATGTAACACTAGAAATGATCATGACATTGAGAATTACCTCTTGTGTGCATCATATGGTCACGACATTGATAAATAATTATAGACAATGAATAATTTTCTTATATCTATAGTTGTTTTAGTTATGAGAATGGCCATGACGCTGTCCTTGACTTCTCTCATATTGAGTCCAAAGTTTGCCTTTTATTAAGGACAAAAATCACAACCTTAGAAAATGGTCATACTTGGGTAGATACTCTATGTATTATTTTGAATTTGAAAGTCATGGTATTAAATAATTACTATGGATTTATCCTGAGTAGTCTTGGTATTATAACTTTTGGTAACCAAAAAGTCATGGTATTAAATAATTACTATGGATTTATCCTGAGTAGTCTTGGTATTATAACTTTTGGTAACCAAAAAGTCATGGTTTTATAAAAAGGCCATGACTCTGACTTATGACTTCAAAGCCTTATTAAAGATAAAGTCATGATACTAGGTGATGGCCTTGACTTTAGTACAATTAGTGTATTTAGTTACAATGACATGAAATTAATATCATATTTATTTAATTATTATGAGATAAGTATGATTGTGACTATATGATAATATTATAGTCACAATGAATATATAACACAATTGAAAAAATATGATTACGGAATGGTAAATTTATGACATACAAAAATTATTATGGCTAATTAGGTAGAATGTTAATCAAAAATGAATATCAAAACTATGCAATACTTCACAATATATTTATTGGCCAAACACATCTAAAAACTTATTAATGCTATGACTATTCATTAAAATCTACTAAAAACTCTAAAGTGATGAAATTGATCCATTTATATTTCATAGAGGTGTCAAAATGGTATGGGTCGAATTTTTAGGTGGATCAATCGGGCCACCATGATGTGCCGAGCATAGCACAGTACAGTAATTATGTCGTGCTTGGCACGACATGACTTTAGCAGAGCAAGCCTGACATAGCTCACCAACCTAGTTTGTAACTTTTTCAGGCTGGCCATGCTTGGAGTTGCAAGATAAGGCCCGTTCGGGTGGGGTTTGGATCAAGTTCATGCCAGGTTTGGGCTAGGTTCGAGCTATTTGGAAATTATTAATCCCAAATTCAAAATTATTTAAATAATTTAATTATTAATACTTATATTTAAATATATAAATAAATAATTATTTAATTAATTTTTAATTACTTAAATAAATAAAATATAAATAACAAACATATAAAAACTAACAAGTAACATTTAACAATTAACAACTCACAACTAAAAACATGTAAATAGTACAAAATAGCAATTAATAAAGAATGACCAAGATTGAATAATTAAAAGATTAAAAATAATACATCAAAAGTAAACTCATAAATATAAAACATGTGCCCAATGCCAATCACAAAACATAAGTGTCTGAATCAAGTCTCAAAGTAAAATGATAAAAAAAATAAATAAAGACAATCAAAAATTGATAAATGAAAATGATAAATCTCATTAGCGTATGATCAATTATGATATCAATATAAGTATATCAATAGCAGTAGGCCATAGGCAGTAAAGTAAGCTCAGGCGTACAACTCAGTCATCAATACTTCAATCTTTATAAAAGTCATCAATCATCATCAATGTCTCACGAATCATCATCAGTAACTAACTCCTCCACTTTTGCTATAGTCCCAACATGACCTTGGATACCTAAGCTCAAATCCTCTCACATTCCACAACAAAAAAAAAGTTGACTCCAATGCTATGCTCGACACTAGAGGAGTCAGTAGTCTTTTGCTATCTTAGACGGCATGGGATAGGTGGACTCGTATGATTTCTAACACTATAAAATATCAAAGTTCTTATTATCAGTATATAATAGGATTAAGTAGTAATCGATATCTAAGTACCAAGATGGCTCGCTCCTATTTGACACTCCACCCCTTCGTTTCCCCCTTGCTAATGAATGACAAAGTCATCAACTCCAAAAATGGTATCCATGTCTATACTCTGAGCCTCATGACTACTATCACCATACCTAGTATCCTAGTATTTAAAGAGATCAGTTAACTTCTTGTGAATGAACTCTTCAGGTTGGTCTTCATGGTTCATGCACAAGGATAAGTATGTTAAAATATTCTCTACCCCTTCCACCTTAACCCTAAGGTCTAGCAGGCAACCAGACAATAAAGAGATGGAATGGTGGACTAGTAATTTAAGTACTTGGTTTCTATCTCTACAACTATATCGCCAAGTGTTAGGTCATCTCTAAACTTTCTAAACATACTACTAATGTTGTATATGCATCTGAGTACGAAGCAAGTAGTGAGAGTATAAATTGACGAATACATATTCATCGTGTCATAAAAAATCTTTAGGAATTTCATAAATAAAATTCTTGTAGCCCAGTCATTATCATCAATAATAAGTTTATAGCTCTTACTATTGATGTAGTCAGATATCATGTATTCATATCCAACACACGACTCTAATAAAGGTATGTGTAATTCCAATGGTGTCACACATCTGACTGGAATTTCTTCTTCTTTTACTCACAGAAAAATAGATAGTACCAAACTCTTATTATCTACAAAGCATACGAATAAATTTTAGTGAGTTATGTATATTTTCTAAAGTGGAGGGAATAACCTTCATCCATGGTTGTACTATGAGATTAATGACATGACACATGCATCTGACATGGAAAATCTCTCTTAATGGCATGTCTTTAATAGTTCTAATAAACATGTTAATGGCCACTCCATTATTAGATGCATTATCGAATTTAATACTATATATTTTATTATAAATATTATATTAACTAAAGATTCTCATCATGTATTCATAAATGGCTGGTCCATCATGAGGATGAAGAATCTTTGAGAATCATAATATTTTTTGTATTTAGTGTCTATTTAGAATCTACATAGTGGGTGGTGAGGCATGCATAAGATGTATTGTCATGACTAGTCTAGATATCAGACATCGCGGACATCACTCCACTATAATTCCTAAATTTCATTAATTATTATTTTTATATAAGTTATTGTATTTTAGTATGTTGTTCCTGGATGTGGACCTAGGAATCCTATGATATACAAGCTGAAAATAAGTCTACATGATACTGACTGCCCTTGGATCATTTGAAAATCTAATCGGAAGACCCATCGTGGTGATCAGTTTGCCCATGTCTTCTCTCCCTAACTTATTGTTGTATATGAAGGTGGTCAACATTGAGGCTGAAATAGATACAACCTCAAAGAACCCACCACTAAATTGGGTTTGCCTAGGATATAATGCTTCATGTTTTTTGGTGAATTGTTTGGCATTCCTCTTAAGGTGCCCAATCCAACACGAACTCTTATAGGTTAATATTTTCTTACATTATTTGTATTATGTCATTCTTCTTCAGCACTGCTAATATTTTTATTTTGTATTATATTAAAGTAATTCAAAACTATTAATGTTCTTCCAGTTTTTGTTTTTTTTGGTTGTTAGGGTCGAGGTGACTGGAGAAACCAAAGTTTTGGCAGCCTCGGACCTTTCTGTAGGATTTTTGTTATTTATATTATAATTTTCTATATTTACGTTTAAATTAATTTAATTATAATAAGTAACATTACAAAGTGTCATTTTAATTTTTTATTAGTTTTAATATGATATTGTAATAAATGTTTTTAAAACTATATATTAATTAAACTAAAACTAAACTTTTAAAGCTTAAAGTTTTAACTAAAATAAAAAAAATAAAACTTAACTAAATTAAAACAAAATTTAAAAAGTAATACCCGTAATGTGTAAAATCTCGTTTGTTATTCGATGTTCGCACTACAATCGACAGGTTGTACTTCATGCTCGAATCCAAAAAGTCATAACAAAATTAGAGACCGAGAGAGAAAGTGAGAGAGAGAGAGAGAGGTGGGGGGGAGAGAACGAGATGAGAGTCAAGAAGAGATGGAGAGAAAATACAAGAGAGAGAGAGAGAGAGAGAGAAAGATAAGTTATAATTTATGAATAGGGGGGAGGGGTTTATAGATTTGAAAAGAGTTTTTTTAATAAACATTTTTTATATTTTTGTAAAGTTTTTTAATAATTTTAAAGGGCAAAATCTCTACGGCCATTGGATTTTGGCTCCTAGCAATTTGGGCCGAAATCCAATGGCCAAAATTAAAAAATGTGATTTTTTTGAATCGTTGAGTCTGTTCAACTATCAAACTGACACAAACTATCACATGTTCCAGAAGTTTTGGCTTCTAGAACCTGTAGTCAGGCTCAAGCTAGGGAGATGTAACCAACGAAACATTGGGCTTGGGCTCGAAGAGGGGGGGGGGCATGGTTTGGGTCATGCCGAAATATCATGCCTTTGGGCTAGGGTATCGGACCTTGCCTGGCCCGATATGTGACCTGGGTTACCTCGGCACGGTAGGGAATGAGCTGGCCGAGAGCCAGCCAACATGAGTCCAGGCACAATTCTGGATCATGTCGTGCCAGAATAGGCACGACCAAGTCAGGTCATGCCTCATCCTAGGCTTAGGCTTCCCAGCTCGTTTGACACCTCTAATATCTCATTCTCATAGTTATATTTTTTCTTCTAAAAATATAAAAATACTCAAGAATATTCAGCAATTTGAGCATCAAACAAACTCACATACTAAAATTATTAATCATCTCTAAGTAATAATTTCTCCCTTAGTAAAAAAATTACTTTATCTCAAATAAAAATATTTTTTCTCTATGACTAGGTTTCACATTCAGTATTATAGATCTCAAAAAGTGGAGTACTTTTAATTGACATTTTGATAGTCATGGTGGGGTTTGAGTTCCTCGACTATACTCATGGAATATTGAGTGTATAAAATTATTTAAGCGATAGATATAAGTATTTATTACATCACACATGCAGATAATAAAACCCTTGGGTTGCTTCCTAAGCATCACTATATTTTACAACAATAACTAGATCATTAAAATATTCTTTCCTCAATTGGAAATATATGTTATCCAAGATAACTTTTTAGTATTTTTTTTTCTCTTTATTTCGTCTTCAAGTTTTCCATGGAAAAATTGTTTCTATACTTTCAAAGTCGAAGCATTGTACAAAGTCACAACTTTGTCTTTGATTGGATCCTCAATAATTTCTATCTCAGCTTTATCTTCCTCATTTGTTCCCTCAACTTACTTAATATTTTTAGTATGAGATTCTTCTGAGATCACAGCTTCAAGGAATATTGTCTCCTAATAGCAGTCATCTTTCTCACTTTTCTCATTTTGAAAACTACAACAATGATTTTTTCTTGTTATCTTTACCATCTTCATCATTTTCATTGCTCTAAAGTTGATCTTCCATATCATCTTCTTCTTCATCCAGCCATCATACTTTTACAAAATCATTCTATTAGAAGTCCACATTTTGTTGCATTGTAGTACAAAAGAGATTGTCTATTCTCTAACAACATATCGCATCATCATCTGAACCCCACATGCCTTTGTAAAGATTCAACTTTACTTTCTTTTTGTCAACATGAAGAGTGAACCCCTCTTTCTTGACATCGATAAGGACTTATCTATTGGCTAAAAATAGCCATACCAATATAATGATGATTAATTATCTTTTTTCATATCCAATTTAACAAAATCTAATAGAAAAATAAAAAAAAATTACTATAACCAAAATATATTTTATAATTCTATAGGGCACATGATAGTTTGATAAGCTATTTAGAGTGAAAAAGAAGTTGGAATTATTATTTCAAGATTAAATCTTTGTGCAATAGACAAGGACATCAAGTTGGCACTTGATTCTAAGTGACATAATGTTTTCTAAAATGCATAATCTCCAATGGTGCAAAGCATAATACAACTTCTAGGATCCTTTAATTTCCTTAGAAGTATTTGTTGAATAATTAAACTATACTTCTGAATCATATTCATAGTCCTTTACATCTTCAACTTTCTCTTACTACTCTTGATATCTTTCATAAACTTCACATAGTTTGATATTTAGGTTAGAGCTTCAAAAAATAGTATATTCCCTTCTAGTTTTTGGAATATATTAAGAATTTTCTCAACGTATTCATCTAATTTTTACTTTATAAAATATTGTAGAAATAAAATATTAATTGGAAACTTACCTTTAGCTTCATTCTGATTCTTTTCTTTATCTACATAGCCTAATGTAATCTTCAATCATTCCTCCATTTCTTCACTTCCTTCATTTTCGTACGAGGGTAAGTTTTAGGCTTTAACTTTCTTTATAGGTGCAACTTAATTAGGTGCCTAGTATCATACAATTTATCTTTGAAAACATCATAAATGGGAGCCACAACTTCTTGTAAAACTTCCGTGAAAGTTATGATTTTTGGGATAGTCATGGTGCTATCAGCTCTAGAAGTTCCAAAATACTAGCTCAATACATTTTTCTTGTGCCTCTTTCTTGCTTTGATGTAATATAGATGAAAATTTTTTCATATTTTTCTCAATATCACTTGACAGTTCATTATTTAGCTCAATACTGAGCTATAGAATATTGGACAAGCTTCTAGAATTTTTTGGAATAATACTATGAGTTTTAATAACTAATACAATCGAATGAGGAATTTTGAAGTAGGAATAGATCACATGCGTTTAGAAAGAAGGAAAATAGAGAATCGAATTGGATAATTGTATTGGACTAATTCAACTTCAATACTCTGACTTGTCTTCACTCAAAAGAATGTTTTATTAGAGTTAGATAGTTATTCTTTGCTAGTTCCTCAATTAAGTAATATGCTTCCTCTCATTATTTGTTCATGGTCAAGTCTCACGTAGTTGCATCAATTGTGTACCTTGTCATGTGGTTCATATCATTATAAATGGTTTGGGTTTGGAATCACAACTTAAACCCAAGTTGAGGGTACCTCCTTAATAACTCCTAAAAATAGTCTAAAGCATCATATAGAGTCTCTTGCTCATATTGCCAGAATTGACTTATATCACTCTATAATTGAGAAGTTATTTAATATGGAAAAAACTTAGTGAGAAATATCTTTACTAATTCATCCCAAATTTCAATAGAATTATGAAATAAGCACTATAACTTCATGCTTTATCCATTAATGAGAACGAGGATAATTTGCTTCCACTAGTTGGATCTGAATACCCAAATAACTATCCATTAACATGGACTACCAATAATCTTCCATTATGTGGTGGTAGATAAGCTATTGGATAGCTTGTCATTTGTCACCTTGGAGCTCTCTATTACTACTAGTTCTCTCCATAAGCTGTTTATCAACTTTTTGTATAGAAATTACTCTTCTAGTTCTTTTGATTTCTAGGTCCACATGTATAAGCTTAGTCACAGAACTTTGGCTCATAAAATAGTTCTAAAAAAAGAAGACAATGAAAAAATAAAGCAAACTATTGAACACAATTATCTACTTTCTCAAAGAACATAACAAGACTAGCCATTAGATTTGAAAAAATTAATCAAAATAAATACTATCTAAACTAAATAATCCTTAGTAACAGTATCAAAAATTTGTTGAAACTTTGTTATGCTTCCTAATTTTGTTGATTATGTAGTATTCTAATAGCTCATTGGTAAGAGTATATTATCCAAAAAAATCAACAAGTATATGAGTCATATAAGTACTAAAGAATATTTTTGTCCAAATAGAAATCCCATAAAGAATTGTATCAGCTCTTCAGTTAATCAATAGTAATATAACTCAATTCTAGTAAAATAAATATTTTAGATTGTGGTATCAATCTTAGATAAATAGATTTGTTCATTTAATATATATGATGTAAATTCAAATAGTTAAGGTTTAGGTATAGAATAAAGATTGATTTATTGTGTAATGTCTATTTTAGATTTTTGTCCAAATAGAAATCCCATAAAGAATTATATCACCTCTTTAGTCAATCAATAGTAAGGTAACTCAATTCTAGTAAAATAAATATTTTAGATTATGGTATCAATCTTAAATAAATAGATTTGTACATTTAATATATATGATGTTAATTCAAATAGTTAAAATTAAATTGGGTTTAGGTATATAATAAAGATCAATTTATTGTGTAATGACTATTTTCTCTATTGTCATAAATGGTAGTTATCATCATTGAACTCATACCATATGATGGTCCCCTAATAGATGTCTCTTTGTTATGTCACCACTAAGATAAAAAATCATATCTACTTGATACACATTTATAATCACATGCCTTTTAGGTAACTCATCAATTATCCTTGATGGTTACTTTGTATATATACTTGTATTCTTTGACCTCAAGTATCATAAAGACTAAGAATTGATGTGGTTTGTAGAAATTTATACTTTTGGCTTCATAAGTATCATACTCACACAATTAACATACATTTTCTTAAAGTTTCATGGGTAGAAATCATATGAGTGAAAGTAACTTAAAAGGCTATCATCATCTTATAAGTGATAATATATTCATATATTTCCTGAATCTTGTCTATCATCATCCTTCTCAATTACAATGTAACTCTCCTAGTAAAGGTAAACCCCTTAGGAGAATATTCTATGTAATATCCACCTCAATCAAGAACTGATTCTTTTAAGACATATATAATGGATTGACATGTAAAATCATTTGTGCTTTTGGATTCATAAGTATGTTACTCATAATGATTAACATATCCTAATTTCAAGTTTTAACATTATGATTTTTCTCGTGGGTCATGGTCAAAAGGGCTATCACTTCCTTCCTTCCATATGAGTGAATGAGACTCATTGTTTACTTGTCACCATCAATCATGATAACTCACAAAAAACACAAATAGTAAAATCTTTAATTTAAATTTTATTTAATCACTCATCTATCAGTTTTCATATCACAACTTAAACAAAAAGATATTCATTAATATAAAATTCAATTATACATGAAAAAAAACAATGTTATACAAATCTTAGATCACCTACAATTTTGATAATTTTTTGAATCTATCCTAGAGGAGGGGTTTGAAAGTCATGCTACCCAACATTAGGATTTGTGTTATGTCTTACATCCCTTTCTTTCTTTTGAAATACATAGAGAGTATGAAAATCACCTCTAGAGTTTGGTTGTTATTCTATAGCTCTTTTATGTGGAAGAAAAAAAAAGATTAGAGATTCTTCTTAATTTCACTATGTTCCTCTTTTATACTTGAATATTCTACAATACTTTAAGTGAAAAGTCATGGTGGAAGGGGACTTATGATGGAATGATTATGTCTAAAATTGTTGACCAGATGAAGATGGAAGAGAAGATATGGAAGAACAACTTTGGAGTTGTGAAAGTAATGATGATGAAAAAGATGATGGAAAAAACTCTTTTGGAGTTTCAAAAATGAGGAAAGAAAGAAAGATGACTACTATTAGGTCATGATATTATTAGATGTCACAGCCTCCAAGAAATCTCATACTAACAACTTCATGGAAGTCAGGGGAACAAATGAAGAAAATAAGATTGAGATAGAAAAAATGGAGGATTTGATCAAAGAAAAAGTCATGGTTGTACAAATGTCATGACTTTGGATTTATAGAATCAATTTGACCAATAAATGCTTTAAAACAAAATCATTGCTATGCATAATATTAAAACTTTGGTGTTACATAATGGAATAGTCTATCAAAAGCTCAAAGTCAAAGTAATGGCTATGTACAAAAATATGACTTTGGTGTTGTAGAATAAATTGGCCAAAAAACTCAAGAAAAAAGCTTTGATTATGCATAGTGTTGTGACTTTGTAGTTGCATAATGAAAAGGAAAAAAAAATATGTATTTTAATGACATCTGAGTTTTGACTAGTTTTAATGAATAGTCATGAAATCAATAGATTTTTATAGGTATTTGGAAAATAGGATAGAATATGGAGTCTTTTATATTTTCGTGTCCATTATTAGTCACAACTTGGACAAACACACAAAAAGTCAGATCTTAAATTAAATTAATATCAAAATATAAACAAAAACACATTCATTAATATAAAAATATAATTATACGTGACACAAATAAAGTTATACAAATCTTAGATCACATGTTATTTTGATAAAATTTTTTGAATCTATCCTAGAGAGGTGGGGTTTGAAATTCATGTCATCCAACTTTAGAATTTAACTTATATTTTGAAGTCATTGCTTGCTTATGGAGCACCTGAAGAGTATGAAAATCACTCCTAGAGTTTGGTTGCTATTCTTTAGATCTTGCTTGGTGTGTGGATTGTGGAAGAAGTAGTTTAGATATTCTTTTCAATTTTTCTTTGTTCCTCTTTTATTCTTGAATATTTCAACAATACTTTAAGTAAAAAGTTATGAATTTCAGAAAAAAGATGCCACTTTGGGATGCATCTCTTGAATTCGATATCATGATTTTAGAAAGTGGTCATGACTCTAGAATGTATCTTAATTTTTATAAAATAAGGTCATAGTTCTTGTAATGTACATGGCTTGGGCCTAATATCTTTATAACACAAAGTCATGATATTGAATATAATCATGACTTCACTATTTGCCTCTCTTATATGCTTTATAAAGCCATTACACTAGGAATGACCATAGAATTTGGACTGGCCACAAGTTTGATATTGGTCTCTCTTAATCATCATATAGCCAAAACATTGGAAATTACCATGATATTAGAAATTCTCTCTCATATGTATTATATTGCAACAATACTAGGAAATGGCCATGACATAAAGAATGATCTTTCTTGAGAGTAAAGTTACCATGGCACTAGGAGTGGCCACGGAACTAACCATGACTTCACTTATATATGACTTTGCTATGCCTAATTTATCAATTAGGAGATGTTTCAAAAGCTTATTAATGAAAATATCTCATTAGTAGATATCAACAAATGTATGGGTCATATAAGTAGTAAAACAGACTTCCATTCAGATATCAATTATAAAGAGATTGTATTAATAGTTTGGTTATTCGATAGTATGACAAATCATATTTAGTAAAATGGATATTCAAATTATTAGAAAATATTAGGTAAATAAGTTTATTCATATAAACTATGTAATGATTTTTAAGTTGCTAGAATTAATTATGTTGGATACAAAACTATTGTTAGGGTATTGTGTTATGACTGCTTACTCTATTGGCATACAAGATGGTTGACACCATTGGGCTTATCCCAATGGTGGTGTCATCATAATTGTCAACTGGGTACATTACCACCAAGAAAATAATTCATCTCTTCTTGAGAGTCATTTATAATATTATACCTTTTAGAAAACATCATCAACTACCATGGATGGTTAATTCATATGCACACTCTTATTCTCTTGTCTCATATGTCAGAAAGACTAAAGATTAATATGGTTTGTAAGTATTTATACTTTTAATTACATAAGCCTAATACTGACACAATTAATATAAGCTCTTAGAAGTAGTTCACATAGGATATCAATCACCGCTCACTCATGCATGTCTCAAGGAGTGGCTATCAACATCCTCTTCAAAAATGATGTAACTCTCATACTATAGGTAAACCTCTTAGAAGAATATTCTATATAATATTTTTCCTAATCAAGAATTATTTCTTTTTTAATGTGTATAATGGATTGACATATGAAAGTATTTGTATTTTTAGCTTTATAAACGTCATACTCGTAATGATTAACTAACTCAAATTTCAAGTTTAAACATTGATTTTTATCTACCACATTACAATTGAAATGGCTCTTAATTTCTTCCTATCATATGTACAAGTGGGTATTATGATTTACCTTTCACCATCTACAATGAAATCTTGCACAAACTTATCAATAATCAAAACCCTAGTTCAAGTTCTATTTAATCTTCAACCATCAATATTCATAACACAAAATAAATCAAACATATTTATTCATAAAAAAAAACCAATGTCACGTCACTTATATTCAAATTACACAAACCCTAGACCCACACTATTTTAGTAAAAATTTGTAGATCTACCCTAGAGATGTATGGTTGTAGAGCCGTGCCCCCCAACTCTAGGGATTATATTAAGTCTCGCATCACTTGCTTGTTTGAAGAACCTATAGAAAGAGTGAAATTTACCCTTAGAGTTTGGTAGTTTATGTGGCTTTACTCATTGTATGGAGATGGAGTAATAAGGATGATAGAGATACTTTGAATTTCTCTATCTTATGCATTGATACTCAAGAAATTCATAATACTCAAAGTAAAGTCATAACTTTCAAAAGAAAGTAAACACATCAACCCTCATCTCTTGAACTTGAGGTCGCAACTCCATAAAGTGGCAGTGACTCTAGACTACATCCTAATCTTTCTATAACACAAATTCATGGCATTTGCAATGACCATGACTTGAGCATGTCTAAATAACACGAAGTCACAACATTGTGAAGTGACTAAGCCTTTATGTTTTTGTCTTCTTATTTTTAATAAAGGGATGGGGCATTGAGAAATAGCTGCAAAGTGATGAATAACTTCTCATATTGATATATAGACACAACACTATGATAAAGCCATTTAATTATCATTGGTCATTCTTGATTATTATATGAGTGTAACACTATGATATAGTCATGATATTGAGAAGGTCTTGTGTATCCTATGATCGTGGTGCTAAGAAATACCATAACACAAATGTACAGTTGAAATGTATTCAAGTGTCTACAACAATATGGGTGGCTATGACACTAGCCTTTTCTTCTCTCGTATATCTAATTTCTACTATGTTACATGAATATCATGACACTAGTAATTAGCTTGAGCATAAAAGTAATAGTTTTGTCTTTCTTTAAGGACAATAGTCATGGTCTTAAAATAAAATTATACTCAAATAATATGAGGTGTCAATCGGGCCGGGCCGGCCTGGCCTAGCACGAGGCACGGCACGGTTCAGCCGTGCCTGGGCAGGCCTGGCACGGAAAAATTCCATGCCCGGGTTTGGCACGATCCGTGCCGTGCCTGGCCCGGCATGGTTCGGCCCGTGGCACGGCACACCGGCACGGGTTTATCGCGTGCCGAGTGTCCCATGAGCCCGACCCCACGATGCCCCTTCCGCAAAAAAAGAACACGGGTCAGGTCTGATTCGACCCGACCCGTGGTCCCCCATATCCCGAACCGCTCGGACAAGCAAGCCCGAGCGGGCCAGGCAAGGCACGGCACAGCCAGCCATTCCTATGGGCCATGTCGGGCCCTATTTTTTTAATCATGCCGGGCCGGGCACGGCCCAGTACTGTAACCGTGTCGTGCCCGGCCCGGCACGGAAGCACGATCGTGCCCTAAAAAAACGGGCCGGGCCGGCCCGGCCCTTTTGACACCTCTATATTCTATCACTTTTAGTACCCAAAAGTCCTGACTTTGAATAATTGTCATGACTTTAGCCTAAGTAGTTTTAGTTATGTAACTTTCTTTAAATATAATTTTAGCTTTGTAAATAAATTGTAGCTCTTACTTAAGACTACGATATTATATTAAATATAAAGTCATAGTGTTCAGACTTGGTTGCAACCTTGAGTACTAGTGGGATACTTAGTTGCAATGATATAGAATTAATAGCATTTCCTTTTTAAATTTCATGAGATAAGTATGAATATGACTCCATGAATAATATCATATCCACTTAGAATGTAACATAGATTGGAAGGAATATATTATTGAGTTAGTAAGATCATGCTGTGAAAAAATTATCATGACCAATGAGATAAAGTTTCATCCAAGAATGGATGCTGAAACTATGTATGACTCATTATTCTACCTCATCTACTAAACACCTCAAAAAACTTATTGATTTCATTATTATTCATCAAAACTTGCCAAAATACTCAAGTCGTGAAATCAATCCATAATGTCACCGACTCCATGCCTACACAACATTATAAAGTACTAAAATACATATGTATGTTTGGTAGTTTGAACATTGAATAGTCATGACCTTAAGGGAATGATCGAGCTCAAGTAAATGATATCTGTAACATTTTAAGTACAAAAGTCATGGCTCTGAAAAATTATCATAGCTTTGGCCTAAGTAGTTTTGGTTTTGTAACTATATATGTTCAAAATTCATAGCTTTATAAAAAAATCATGGTTCTAACTTAAGATAAGTATGACTATTATGTGAGTAGTTTTAGCACCAATGAGATACTTGGTTATTATTATGTGAAATTAATATTATATTCATTTAATTATTATGAGATAAATATGACTATGACTCCATGATAATATCACTGCCACAAAGAATATGTTGTATAGTTGAAAATTTTTTGTTAACGAGGTGAGTTATGGCTTATAAAGAATTTTATGACCAATTAGGTAGAGATTTGACTAACAATGAATCCTGAAACTATGTGATGCTCCATAATCTACCCATTAGCTTAACTTATCCAAAAACATATTGATTTCATGACTATTAGTCAAAATATACTAAAATTCTAAAGTCATAAAATTGATCTATTTATGTTAAATTCTCATGCTTGCTTGTTATTAATAATACCAATATACTCTAGAATATTAAGTAATTTGAAAACCAAACAATTTCCACAATGGTTAGGTTTATAAAAATATTCATGCTTTTGGCTTTGTAAGCTTCATGCTTTCTCAATTATTCTTATGCCAATGTCGAGTTTTGACATCTAGCTTTGTCTTCTATATCATGATCAGAATGGTTTTCAATTCCTACCTATAATTATATGCAAGTGTGCTTCATGACTTACTTTCTACCATCCACTCTGATAATATGCATCAGCCCACCAATAGTAAAACTCTAATTTTAGTTCTAGATAAATTTCATATCTATCAATAAGTTAACTAAACTATAACACAATTTAAATGAAAAAAAAACTATTAATTATGCATCCATCACATGAAATAAATAGAGTAAACTTAAACCTCAATTTAGCCTAATATTGATAAAAAATGCACATGAGATAATTTGAAATATAATTAATGAAATTTTGGGTTCCTAATAATAGCACTTAAGAGTGTTTAGGAATCAATCTCTTAACCCACACTTCTTATTTGTGCACCTCAGATTTTATCCTAGGTGGGAATGAAAATTTGTGACCTTCCAAGGTTTATGCTTATGCATTGCCATTGTCTCATTATTTGTGGATATTTCCTAGGTTTGGAAAAATGTGTGCTCCCAAATCATAGATTTTCATTTCTTGTTTCATGTCTCACTCTCACTTTTTATTTTTCTATTTTTTTTACTTTTATACTTGAAAAGCTAGATACTTTTTTAAGTGGGAAATCAAGATACTATGAATTACCATAACTTTGCTTTTTGTCTCTATAACACAAAGTTGTGGAATTAAGAATGAGCAATAGCTTTAGTCGCATTCATATTTTTGATTGCAGTGGAACTAGGAATAACCATGAATTATGCATTTCTTCTCTTTAATAAGAAATCATGACACTATGAATGACCACATCTCATGCATTTCATCTCTGTACATTTTAAAAAATTTACTCCCTCTCTTCTCAACATCACTTTAAATCTTTGAGCATGCGTATTCTAATGCTATAAACTAGCCTTTCAATGTTGTAGTAGGTAGAGCCTTAGTGAATAAATCTACTAGATTATTAGTTGAACAAATTGATTGAACATCAATATCACCCTTCTTTTGTAGATCATGAGTGAAAAAAAATCTGGTCATATATATTTTGTTATATCCCCTTTAATATACCCATTTTTTAATTGAATAATGCATGCAGTATTATCTTCATACAATGTCATCGGGACCTCCATACTAAAAGACAAACCACATGACCCTCGAATATGATGTATTACAGATCTTAACCAAAAAACATTTTTCAATTGCTTCATGAATCACTAAGATCTCTGCATGATTAGAAGATGTGGCGGTAATTTATTATTTCATAGAACGTCATGAAATAGATGTATCACCACATGTGAACAAATAGCCCATTTTTTGATCGAGCATTATGAGGGTCAAACATATATTGCACATCTGCATAACTAATTAATTCTACTTTGGGTGATTTAGGATAATTTAGGCTCATACCCATCGTACAATGAAGATACCTCACTATATGTTTAATTTCGTTCCAATATCTTCTTGTTGGACAAGAGCTATATATTGCTATCAAATTTATAGAAAATGATATATCATGTCATGTATGACTTGCAAGATACATTAGTGCTCCAATAGAACTAAGATATGGTACTTCAAGACTAAGAAGCTCCTCATCATCGATCTGAGGTCAGAAAATATCTTTATTCACATCTAATGACCTTACAACCATTTGAGTGCTCAATGGATGAGCATTATCCATATAGAATCATTTCAACACCTTTGATATATAAGCTGATTGATGAACAAATATTCCATTTCTAAGTGTTCAATCTGCAAACCAAGCCAAAGTTTTGTTTTTCCGAGATTTTTCATCTCAAATTCTTTCTTTAAGTTTCCTACTACTTCTAAAAGCTCATTCATAGTTCCAATAATATTCAGGTCATCAATATTAATGGTAGTTATAATGAACTCGAATCCAGGTCTCTTAATAAATACACATGGGCAAAGGGGATTATTCTATTACCTTTTTTGCAATAAATATTCACTAAGATGATTATACCACATGCATCCATATTGTTTCAACCCATATATAGATCTACATAATTTTATTGAGTAAAGTTCTCAAGGACCTAAATTATGTGTTGTAGGCAATTTTAATCCTTCTGGGATTTTCATGTAAATGTCACTGTCAAGTGGTCCATATAAATAAGCCATAACTACATTCATTAAACACACAAGTTTTTCATGTATTATCATGCTAATTATATATCAAAAAGTAGTTTCATCTACAATAGGAAAATATGTTTTTCATAATCAATGTTAGGGTTTTGAGAGGATCCTTATGCAACTAATTTCATCTTATATTTGATAACTTTATTTATCACATCTCATTTTCGCACAAATACCTATTTGTATCCTAAAGGTCTGACACCATCAGGTGTACATATAATATGACCAAAATTTTCATGTTTTGAAAAAGAATTCAATTCTGCTTCAATTGCATCTTTCCATTTTGGCCAATCATCTCTCTGTCTATATTCCTCGATAAACATTGGCTTAAGATCCTTATTGTCATTAACAATATTGAGTGCCACATTATAGTCAAATATATCATCAATGTGAATTTTATTTTGATTCCACCTTTTGCCAATTGTGATATAGTTTATCGAGATCTTTTGATTGTCACAAGTTTTAGGTACATGGATTTCTTCTAGAATTACAAATGGAGACTCTTCTAGAGGCATCAAAAATCTCATTGATCCTTTAATCCTTTTTTTCTAAGGATTTTTATCTTTGGAACTAACTAGTTAACCACATTTCACTGATACTTTAGGTTCATTAACAATAGATTGTCCTGCAGGGACTTCAATTCTAACTGGAGCATTAGCAGCTAGTATGTAAGATGTAGTTACTCTTTTTGGACTAGTAAATACATCTGACAATTGATTTGCTAAATTTTGAAAATGAATAATCTTTTGAACTTCTAGTTCACATTCCTTTGTGTGAGGGTCAAGATGAGATAATGATAATTGATTCCAAATAATAGCTTTTTCCAACTATTTATTTTCTCTTTAAAGTTAGAAAATCTGATTCATCAAAATGACAATCAGTAAAATGAGCCATAGATAAATCTCTAGTTGATGGCTCTAGATATTTGATTATCGATGGAGATCATATCCAACATATATTCCCAATCTTTTTTGGGGACCCATCTTAGTGTGTTCTGGTGGAGTAATCGGAACATATACCATACACCCAAAAATCATTAGATGGGAAATATTTGGTTCTCGACCAAAAACCAATTATAAAGGAAAGAACTCATGATAATTTTTTGGTCTAATAGGAATAAGTGCTGCCGCATGCAAAATAGCATGGCCCCAAGTAGAAGTTGGGAGCTTCATCCTCATTAGTATTGGTCTTGTAATCAATTGAAGGTATTTAATAAATGATTCTCCAAGTCCGTTTTGTGTATGAACATATGTTATAGAATGTTCAACACTTATTCCAATAGACATACAATAATCATTAAATACTTGGGAAGTAAATTCTCTAGTTTTATCAAGGCGAATTGACTTAATCAGATAATCTGGAAAATGAGCTCGTAACTGAATTATTTGAGTAAGCAATCTAGCAAATTCTTGGTTTTGTATTGATAACAAACAGACATGTGACCATCTCGTTGATACATCAATTAGAATCATAAAATATCGAAATGGTCTAGATGGTGGATGAATAGGCTCACATATATCACTTTGTTTACATTGAAAAAATGCAAAGGGTTATATCCATATTTTTGTTGGTGATGTTTTTATAATTAATTTCCTTTGAGAACAAGTATCACATAAAAATTCATTAGAGAGAAAAATCTTTTGTTTTTCAGTGAATGCCCACTTGAATTGTTAATGATTCTCTACAATATTATAGACCCAGGATATCCCAATCGATCATATCAAATAATAAAATTATTTTCATCAGTAAACTTCTGGTTTACTATGGCATGTGCCTCAATTGTGCTTATGTTTGTGTAAACCAGAGAAAAAAATGGATAATTTTTCCAATATATTTTTCTTACCCGAGACAAAATTGGTAATATATAAATACTCAATGTTGTCTTTATTCATAATCTCAATATGATATCCATTTTATTGAGTATCTTTAAAAATTCAATAAATTTCTTTTAGATTTTGTAGAATATAATGCATCATCAATATGAATTTTTGTTCCTCCAGGTAATAATATATTAGCTCTTCCAGGACTCTCAATCAATTTTGAACAATCCGATATTGTATTTACATCTGATCCTTGCATTATTAAAAAAGAAAAGATTTTTTTATCCATATGTATAGTATATGCATTGATGGACTACTTGCAAGACACAGATTATTGTGACCGATTGAGGATCCCACTAGATGAGTTTCCATATTCTTCAATATATCTCTTGAAAATCCAACATGGCTTCATGCTGATAACGTATTATAAACGGGCTCCCCCACCCACCAGATATTGTCTACTTTGATCCAACTTCAGGTAGGTCTTACGAGTTTAAAATGAGTCTAACGAGTTAAAGGGGCACCATGCTTATAAACCACTCAGGGAACTCGTCTGGGAGCAATGTGGGATCAACAGGATCACATCCCCCAATCACAAGCATCATGCTGATAACATGTTATGAAATAGAAGGACAAGAGAGCAAAAGATATAGGAAAAATAGGGAAGAGATTTCTTATCCCTTTTGGTATATTGTGACTAATACAAAATTTCCCTATTTATAGAGTTTAATACATGAATACATATTAAATGTACAAATGAATACATATTAATACATGTCAATTAATACACATTAATCTATGAATAATAATAGTCACAAGAATATCAATAGTCAAGAGATTAATGAGTTTATGGAAATCCATAATATTGTTAATAATATGAATTATGTTTTGTCATAAAAAATGATGGATGAATAATTAAAAAGAACTTATATTAGGAATTTGACTACTAGTAGATTTGTGAGAGTTATCATGGTAGATGGTGATAGGTAATCTCAGGACATACATAAGTATATTATAACTCATAAGGTAGTGATGACCCGTTGATCTACTTTCACTCATGGGCTTTCTACTAGTAAAACTTTATAAAAAATATATATTAATTATATGAGTATGGTACTTATGAAGCTGAAAATGCAAATATTTATAAACGACATCAATTCTAGATATTTTTGACACATGAGGCTAGATAATAAGAGTATACATACTAAGAAATCATTGAAAGAAATTGATGAGTTTTCTATAAGGTATGGGTTTGTAAATAACTCTCGAGTAGAAATAATTTTTTTTTTGTAATAACATATTGAGGGGACACCTATAAGGGGATGATCTTTTGGGATAAACATTGTGATGATAACAATCTTGTATGCCATTAGGATAAAGAGTGATTACACAATCCAACTTTCATTCTATTTCTAAACCTAATATAATTTTTACTATTTGAACAAACATCACATAAAATAAATGAACAAATCCTTAGCTTTAAGATTGATACCACAATCCAAAATATCTATTTTACTAGAATTAGTTGTATCACTATTGATTGACCTAAAAACTAATATAATATTCATGAGAACGATATCTAGATGAAATCCTTCATTACTAATTGTATGGCTTTCATATTTATGGATCTTTTTTATTGAGATAACATTACCAATGTGTTTTTGAGATATTACCTAACCAGCAAAATCACAATGGGTTTTAGGTGTTATTCCTGATGATTATTTTGTTTGGTTAGTAAATGTGAGTTGATATAATTATCCTTATGAAAGGATAATTCCTTTTAAGTAATATAGATAATGTTAAGTTTGATTAATCCTTCATGAATCTAATAGCTAGTCATATTATCTTATTTGAAAAAGTGAATAGTTGTGTTTTATATTTTATTTATAACATTTTTTTTATTTTTTTAAACACCATTTTATGAGCTAAAGCATTGAAACTGAGCTAATCCCTCTGGCCCTAAAAATCAAAAGAACCATTGAAGTGATTTCTAGACAAACGGCTTATAAAGAGCTTATGGTGAGAATTGAATCATAAGGCATATAGTTGGTTATTGTGTTTATCTCATTAAGTCATTAATTACCAGAGAAGTAATTAAACATTTTATATTAGAGTTAGCCCTAATCTAAAAAGCTTATGTATATTCTCATTCTCATTAAGTCATAAAAGATATAGTTGGTTCTAGTATTTTTCTCATGGCTCCATTGAAAGTTGGTATGGACTAGTAAGGATCTTTCTCATTAAATTTTTCCTACCTCAAATTTCTTCTCAATTATGAAGCAAAATAAGTCAATTTTGACAAGATGAATAAGAGACTCTATATAATGCTTGAGATCATTTTAAGGAGTTATTGAGAAAATACATTAAACATGGGTTTCGAATGATGGTTCCATGCCAAAACCTTTGATGAGATGTATAGTTGATGTTGCAACGAGTAGTTTGATTATGAATAAATTATTAGAGGGAGTATATTATTTATTTTAGGAACTAGTTAATGACAACTACTAAATTCTAATGAATCATTTCTTTGGGAGAAAATAAGTTAGAGTATTGAAGTTGGATCGGTTCATCACAATTGAAGCAAAAATGGAAGAATTTGATCTCATTTATCAAATGGAGGAAGCCAATAAAATTCAAAGCAAAGGTTATGTATTTTTACCAAAAAAAACAATGTCACAATGCATTACCATCCAAATATGAGAAAGCATGAGAATTTTTCATATGGAGGCTATGAAAGTGGGCTATAAAATGTAGTAAGTTTTGAGAAATTTTAGAAATATTGTGGTGAGCTATAATAATAAAGAAGGATCGAGCTTAAATTATTAACTACCATAAAAAAAAGAAACCATTTTTGAAAGAAAGTATAGATGATATCTTAATAGAATTGATAAAGAAAAATGATAACCAAAATAATTGGCTAGGAAAGATTGAAGTAAGATTAGATCAAACAAGTTTGTAAATAAGAAATATAGAGAATAAAATAGAAAAATTAGCATTATAGATGAATGGAAAAAAGGTTAATGAACTACCAAGTATAACTAAGGAAAATCTGAAGAATTACTCATATATATTTTTTAGAAGTGGTAAATAGCTACAAGGGCAATATATTGAGCCTCGGTATTCTGAAACTTCTTGAGTTGATAGTAATGCAACTTTCCCAAGAGTCATAATGCCTACTAAAATTTTTCAAGAAATCATGACTCACACTGAAGACACTTTCAAGATAAATTTTGTGTTGTCACAATATCTAATAAAGTCATTGACTATAGAGAAAATGCAAGCACAAATATCACCCTTAGATGCAAATAAAGGAAGAAGAGTAATATAGGAGTGATAGAGGTCACCCAAGACTATGAGATAAAGAAATATATTAAAAGGAAGCTAAGGATAGGTTTCTGAAAAATTTTTCATTTTCACAAGATTTTAGAAAGGGAAAATTGGATGAAAACTTTGAGATGTTTCTTAACATATTCTAGAAAGTAGAAGTGAATATATTATTTTTCCAAGTTTTAGCCTTAAAGTTGAACTATATGAAATTTATAAAAGATATCAAAAAGTAGTATGAGAAAGCTTGAGACATATGAGATCATGAATATGATCAAGAAGTATAATAAAATTATTCAAAGAATACTATTTAGGAAAATGATGGACTTTACAAGTTTTAATATATATACAATATTAGAGACTATACATTTTGGAAAGTATTATATAACTTGGGATCATGTATTAACTTGATGTCCTTATGAATTGCACAGATATTAAATCTAAAAAAATTACTACATCTCTCTCACTCCAAATGGCTGATCAAACTATCAAGTACCTAGATAGAATTATCAAAGATATTTTGGTTAAGGTGGATATCTTTATCTTTTTAATAATTTTTTTTTGTATTGGATTTAAAAAAATAATTATGCATCATTAATATTGGGACAACTAATTTTGGTTAGTAGACATGCCCTTATCAATATCAAGAATGATGAGTTGACTCTCCATGTTGGTGAGTAGCAAATAATGTATAATCTTTACTAAGGGTGGTGGAGACCATATGATAATGAGATGGGTTGTTGGAGGGTAAAAAATCTTTTCCATATTGCAATACAATAAAAATGGGACTTCCAATGGAACAATTTTGTTGAATACTATTGGCTAGATGAAGATGGAAGAAATGATATGAAAGAATAACTTTGGAGCTATGGAAGTCATAATGATGAGAAAGATGATGAGAATGAACTATTTTGGAGTTACAAAAATGAGAAATGTGAGGAAGATGACTACTCTGATGTCATCAAGCTTAAAAAAATCTCATATTGACAACTTCAAAAAAGCCGAGGGAACAAGTGAGGAAGATTTCTCTGATGTCATGGTATTATTTGAAGTTGCAAGCTTAAAAAAATATCATACTGACAACTTCAAAAAAACTGAGGGAACAAGTTAGGAAGATAATGCTAAGATATAAACTACAAAAGATTCGATCAAAGACAAAATCATGGTTGTACGCAATATTGTGACTTTTGATTTATAAAATTAAATTGGTTAAAAAATGCTTGAAAACAAATCCATAGTTATGCACAACATTACAACTTTGGTGTTACATAATGAAATAGTCTATCAGCAGCTCAAATACAAAGCCATAGTTATGTACAACAATGTGACTTTGGTGTTACAATATAAAAATAACCAAAAAGAATCAAGGAAAAAGCTATGATTGTGCATAGTGTCATGACTTTGGAGTTACAGAATAAAAATAAAAAAAAACTAAAAAATAAAGTTGTTACTATGCTTATCACCATGACTTTAGGAATATAAAATGAAAAGGGCTAGTCTAGCATGGAAGAAGGAGTTGTAACATTCACCAAAGTTTTGGTAACCAGAGAAGAAAATGCTAAAGAATCAAATGTAGCTGAAGCAAGATCGATGAAAGAAACAAAAAAGAAGAAGGGAAAATAGTCACTGAGATGTTAGCTTGGATAGTAAAACTTCTAAAAGAGAAAAAATATATATTTATCGTCTAATTATGGATATTAAACATTATAATTTCTTGGAAGGCAACCCTAGAATTTTATTTTTCTCATGTCAGATATAATAAATATATCTATTCATCATATAAATGATTATATACATCAAACTTTCCATGAGTATAGTCATTGAAATCAAATTATATTATTTGTTGTTTGAACTATAAAATATTCTTATGTATTTTGATAGTTTATGATGATGTGTAGGCATGAAAATAGAAAAATCATAGATTGATTTCATAACTTTTGAGCTTTGGTGAGTTGAAAAATTGTCATGAAATCAATAGGTTTTTGTAAGTGTTTAGCATATGGGATAGAATATGGAGTCTTTTGCAGTTTTCATATTCATTATTAACCAAAACTCTACATAATTAGTCATAGCAATCCTTTTATGCCAAAACATTTCCAATTGATTAGTATGATCCTTCACAGCCATACTTATCTTTTAAAATTTAAATGGCGGTAATATTAATTCTAAGTTTTAACAACTAAGTACCCTACTGGTGCTCAAGGTCATGACTAAGGCCATGTACTATGACTTTATCTTTTAAATGGCTTGGTAGTCTCAAGTCAGAGATATAACCTTTTTACATAGCCTTGACTTTTAATTATAGAAAGTTATAAAGAAAAAATTATCCAAGCCAAAGATATGATAATTATTCAGCAATAACTTTTGAGATACTAAATATTATAGAGATTATTCCACAAGGACATAACTCTTATCATCAAAGAAAAGAAAAGTCTTGACTTTCATATATGGGCTAATTTCCAGTGTCACAATATTATTACAGTGCCACAACAGCATGATATATGAGAGAAGTAAAGGTTGTATCTACAATGCCATGGACACTTGAGACATATGTAAGGAAGATTTTATGTCATTGTCATTTCCTAGCACCATACCCAAGGTTATACAAGAGAGACCAACATCTTCTTAGTGTCATGGCCATATAATGATCAAGAAAGATCAATATTATTATTATGGCTTTTCATAGTATCACGACCATATAATATTATGAAAGTCCCTTCATCATGTCATAACCTTTTCTTTCACCATGGCTTTTTATGAAGAATAGAAAGACAAATGCATGAATCAATAGCCACATCACTGTGCCGAAACTTTTTGTTGTAGAGATATTAGGCCCAAATCATAGTTATTGCCCAATACTATGACTTCGTGTTATAAAAAGATTGAGATGTATTTTAGAGTCATAGTCATTTTCGATATTCATGACATCAAGTTTAAGAGATGAAAGCCAAAGTTATGACTATCATCTGAAAGTCATGACTTCATGCATATAGTAATGCAAAAACACTCAAGTATAAGTGTAGAAGATAAAAAAATTTGAAAGATGCTCAATTTCTTCTTCTTTTCCCTCATACAACAAGAAAAATCATGACAATAAATAAAACCTATGGACAAATTTTACACTCCTTAGGAGTTCCACAAGTAAGCAAATAATACAAGACTTAATTCAATCCCTAGAGTTGGGGAAAATGTCTCTCAAACCCTACTCTATATGAGATATTAAAAAATTTTGATTAAAATAGAGTATGATTTTAGGGTTTTTATAAATTTATATATGTGATGTGACAATGATTTTTATTTAAAAATGAAATTTTTTGACTTACATTATATATTGGATACTAATGAATGAGTGATTAAATGGAACTTGACTATAGTTTTGACTGTTATTGGGTTTGTTCTAGATTATCATAGTGGATGGTAATATGTGAATAATGTGGCTCACTCATGCATATCATAGGAAGGAAGTGAAAGCCCTTCCAAGTGTTATTCATGAAATAAACTTATATATTAAAACCTAAAATTTGAGTATGTTAATCATTATGAGTATGGTACTTATGAGTTGAAAGTGCGAATACATATATGTCAATCCATTATACACATCTTAAAAGAACTAGTACTTGATTGGAATAGATATTATATAGAATATTCTCTTATGGATTTCACCATTAGTATGGAAGTTACATCATCATCGAGGAGGATGATAATAGGCAATACTAAGGGCATGTGCTTGTATATTATGACTTGTAAGGTAGTGATAATACTTGTAAGTTATTTTTCATCATAAGATTCCCACCATTGAAATTTGAGTGAGACATATGTTGATTGTGTGAGTATAACACTTACGAAATTGAAAGTATAAATGCTCACAACCCAAGTCAATCCATTAATTTTATGATACCTAAGGTTGGAGAATAAAAGTGTGCATATGAAATAACTAACAAGGGTAGTTGATTAAGTTTTCTAAAAGATATGAAATTAACAATACTCTCATATAGATATGATTTATTTTCTAGGTGGTGATGAGCAAGAAGATATTTATGAGGGGACTACTATTGGGATGAATTCTATGGTGACAATCAACTTGTATGCCGCTTGGGCAATGAGTCATTGCATAAAACCATAATATTCATTCTATGTCTACATAGAATGTAAGTTGAGCTAATTTAAAATATATCACATAGATCGAATGAACAAACCCATGGATCTAAGATTATTCACAATTTGAAAATTCATTTTACTAAAAATGAGCTATCTTACTATTGAATAACTAGACTACTAATATAATCTCTATTAGATCAATATTTGGACGAACGACCTCTTTATTAATTGTATGATCCATACACATGGTGATCATTATTGATAGGATTTTCTTGTTAATAAGTTTTTAGGATATTACCTAATCAATAAAATTAGGCAACATAACAAAGTAGCAATAAGTTTTTAGCTCTATTATTAGGGACTATTTGATTTGATTAGTCAACATGAGTCGACTTATAAAAAGATAATTTCTTTTTAGTAATTTAGATAGCATTGAGTTTGATATATTTTTTTGAATCTAATTACAAATTCTTGTTAACTTGCTTAAAAAGTAGTTAGTTTTATTTTAGTTTTGCTTGAATCTCTTTAATTTTTCTATTTTTATCACCCTTATATGAGTCAAAACTTTGGGACTGAGCTAAACCTTTTAGACCTAAAAATCAAATGAATGATGTGAATGATGATAATCTTATGAGAATGAATAAAAAAGATCAAGAGGAAACTCTATGAGAAAATTTTTTGGTAGTGAAGTTAGATAAGTGGAGATCTAATAGAGATGATTTTGAAAAATTGCAGAAGAAAGATGTGACTAAGTAAATGAAAGCCATAATTAACCTAAATGTCATGACAATCAATAGAGACGAGATAACAGATAGTATGACAACTTTCAATGGAGCCACAACTTTGGAAGGACTATTCTTGACTGGATAAAATTTTCCTCAGGAGCCTCGTGTCGTGCCTCGTGTCAGGCTAGCATGAGAATTTTCCGTGCATGGGCCCGTGCCGTGCCTGGGAAAGGCACCTATTGTGCTGTGCCGTGCCGAGGCCAACTGGGCCTCGTGCCGTGCCTGACCCACCTGAACGGTTCATTCATGAGAAGTTGACTGACCTGTTCACATACTAGATACTAGGTATTGTGGTAGTAGTAGTGAGACTATAATTACGGACATGGATACTTTCTTCGGAGATGATGATTTTTCTATTCAGTTAGCGAGGGGGAAGCGATGAGGCGGACCATCACATAGGAGCGAGCTTTCTGGGTACTTAGATACTGATTACTTCTCAATCATATCATATTATGATACTAAGAATCTTGATATATTACAGTGGTGAAAATCATATGAGTCCACCTTTCTCATGCTATCTAGGATGGCACGGAATCTACTGACTCCTTCGGTATCGAGCATAGCATCGGAGTTTGCTTTTTCTGTTGTAGTGAACGTGATTTCAGATAGAAGATCCAGATTACATCCATATATTATTGAGGTCTTGGCCTGTTTGAAGGATTGGGATGATTTGAGGTTTAGCATCCAGGATCATGCTTGAGAAGGGACAGGGACTGCATCCGCATCCACTGCAAAAGCGGATGAGTTAATTGCCGATGATGATGATCCATATGATAGTGATCTTGATGTTGCGGTTGATGATGCTCATGGTATGCCGATTGACGATTGATGTGGTTGCCGGTTTTCCCTGCTCGTTGCCATACACCAGTTTCCAGTGCCACGCCATGCCAGTACGCCACGCCACATTACATTTGTCATTGCCACTTAATTTTGATTTTTGATGCCTCACGGGTCACAGACAGAGTTGATGGTTTTTGTGATTTATTCTTGATTCTACTATTTGATTTTGATGTTTTGTTTTTTATTGATTGTATGTTTTTTTTATGTTTAGTAGAAACTTGTATTTGCTTTGGTTTGGTATCTATTAGATGATTGGTCATTAGGTTTGATTTTGTTTTTTTTTTTGACTTTGTAATTTTTTTAAATGAAATTTTTTGTTTAATTTATTATTTTGTTTAAAATTTCTGTTTAAAAATTAATACTCTATAATTTAATTCTAATAAAGTATAATCTAAATTTAGTTTAAATTATAATAAAAATTTAAACTTTATTAATATTTTAAAGTTACAAATTTTTAATAATTATCAATTTACCAATTTAAATTTTAAACTTTGTCATTTATTTATATTATATTTTTAATAAAAAAATTTAACTTTATACTTTATTAAATTTTTAACAAATTTCATTTTACAAATTTAATATATTATACATTATCTATATATAATATAATATATATTTTATATAAAGTTTAACAGAAAACTTTAAAAATATAAAAAAAAATTATTCAACCAGGCCCGTACGAGCCTGGCTTTGATAAACCATGTCATGCCAAGCACGGCACGGTACAGTAACCGTGACGTGCCTGGTATCAAAGTGATCAAAAAAATGGGTCAAAAAATGGGTCGAGCCGGCCCGACACGTTCCGTTTGATACCTCTAGATATGTATACCCAAGTAGTCAATCTCAAAAATTATGAAGTCAAACTCACATGGTCATTAGATGATATCAAAGTGATCATCCCATTGACTTGCATGCATAAGATTTTTATGGAGAAAAATGTGAAGTTGACAAATAAGCCCCTATTATGATTAGATCCAATTATGAAAGATGTTATAAAAAATGAGATTATTAAAAGGTTAAATGCAGGCATTGAGCAACAATTTTGGAGTTATTAATATGGATTCCATTGTTGCTATATATATATATATATATATATATATATATATATATATATATATATATATAAGTTTTGATTTAAAAGAATGATTTTGATTTTGAAAATTGCTCTTCTATATGAAAATCATTTTGCATTTTCAAAAAGTGCTTTCCAATTTTTGGTGAGCCACTCTAAAATTAAAATTTGGTTTTCGAATACAAAATATTAGTTTTTGAATGCAAAATAGTAGTTTTTCAATTTAAAAATAATTATTTTTGTTTTACTTTTTTTTTTTTGAAATTATGGAACCAAAATCAAAAATTATGTATTGGAATGCAACAAAAAATAAATATTTTTGATATTTGTGTTTTTTTTTAATTTTAAAAAAAGTCTTTTTTTAATTAATTTGTGTTTGGTGCATCAAAAACACAAATCCATAAAAACTATTATGCGATACACATGTTTATATATAGTGTTCCAAATTCCAACATAATAAATACATCTTTGAAAACCACACATTTTCGTTATTAATCCTTTTTCATTCTAGAAAAGAGGTTTGTTTTTTTTATTTGTTTTAAAATTTCAAGTATGTGTGTGTGTGTGTGTGTGTGTGTATTTATTTATTTATTTATTTATTTATTATATTAACTTGAAATTTCTTGTGTTAATATAGATTCCAATTTGTACATATGTTTATACATAGTGTTCTAGCAAAATCTCTATTATGGTAGGCTAATAGAGATTTTGTAGCTAGAATACCCAATGCTACCAATTAAACAAACTTTACTTTTCAAGTGTAATTGATTTTATTCTATTGTTAATGTTGGGATGAAGGTTAATGAACAATATTTTTTGGTTGATGTTAATCAGAAGTGCAAACTGAGCAAGAATGAACCATTTATGCTTGCTATTCAAGCTGCACAAGTATATTATGCACCTTATCCTATCTTGAGAAGAGACAAATCTAGTTGGGTGGCAGCATGCAAGGTTAAAGCTAGGCATGTTATTGACATTTCTGCAGTTGTTGACAAAACACTAATTACTAATATTGTATTCCAAGATGATAAGTTAGTTAATCAAATGCTCGTAGTTGAACAATCCATTGATGCACAAAGAAGCATTGTTGAATCTAGTTTATTATTGAATGATATGTTGATGGAAAACATGTTGATTTAGCTGAAGATGATAATGAACTCTCTGAGGAACCATTACTTGAGTTAGAAATAGAAGAGACAAATGAAAATGAATTTGAATATGAAGATGTTGAATCTAGTGATACTGTGAGTGATTACCATTAATTTATTTATATGTATTTTGCATCATATTATGTTATGGTTCATATTCTTAATGGTTAAAGACTATATTTGATTCTTATGGATATGCTTGTTGTTCATGCAAATGTGTATTGGGTATTTATTCAATTATTATTATTGTAATATTTCTCCATTTTATATTGTGCTTTTTTTAGCAATTATAATGAATGTGTAATAATACTATATTTTTCTTAATTTGATCATTTATATAAATATTTTATTTTTCCAAAAATTTACTTGAAATGACAAGAAGCTAAAGCACCAACATGAGAAACTCTGTTACAAAGAAATCCTGGGTCATACTAGACAGAGGACTGCACAATCATCTTCACCATCCTCAATTGGTTCTACACATTCGCAGACATCAACACCTATTCCACCTCCAGTTGCTCCAAATACAAAGTTGCCACCAACACCTCGAGCTGCTGCTATAGCAGCACCTCCCACTTCTCTACATTCAAGTTTACAAGCAGTAGCTACAAGTGCTCAATGTATAGATTCATCAATAACACCTTCTGCTTTAAATTCATAGTTTGCAGCTACTTCACTAGTATATTCTATGCCTACATCTGAGTCTACGACATATAAAAATTGATTACGTGTCTACCTATGCAACAATTTTTAAGTAACTTACTTTCTGATTTTTCCTTTTTATTGTCCAACAATACCAGCTTAACTAATCTATTTTAGAGATCAATACCATATCAAAGTCCAATATTTTTTTTTATTTCTAAATTGCCACTTTTCTCAATGTGAATTGTAATTCACATTGAGAAAAGCTTCATAAAAGTTGTGATTTTTTCACCCCATTACAAGTACTTACTACCTAACATAATAATAGGAAAATATAAATATTTTTAAGAATGTGACTCTGCATGTCAGCGTGTGAAATAGGGAAATTTTCTATTCTATTTGAAATTAATATTAAGAATTTTTGTATTTAAATAGTTACTTGCATCTCTAGTGGACCAAAAAATGAACTTGTAATTATTTTATAGCTCACATGTAATGCATTTGTTCATGTAGTCATTATTTTGATAATTTTTCTATTACAATGGTTCACCTTCTTGCTATCTCTCTTTTTTTTACTCATTCTTTGTTTATGTCCATGTATGATTAATAGTTTGGAACCATCTGGACCGTCTTCTCGCAAGAATAAGAAGATTTTTGAGGAAAAGATAGATAAGGAAGGGATCAATTAGAAGTATATTTTTGGGGAAACTAGGGATTTCTATAATGAAGAATTTATGGTATGAAATTTATCCAATTTATTTTATGCAATTTAATAAAAATTTTAAATTTATTTTCATGTCAAAGTTATTTTTGGAAGTTCTTAACGTGCAACTAATATATATTCTTGTAGAAATAATGTATTTGGGATGAGGCCTTAAATGCACTAATGAAGCCAACATGGTTGTTCGAATCAAAATACCGATATCGAGACATGATACCTGATATAAAGACAGAAGAAAAAAAACCAAATCTGGTTTCTAAAGACTCATGAGAGTATTGGAAACAAAAATGAAATACCTTAAATGTTCAAAGTTTGTGATCAAAACTCTAAAAATAGGAAGTCCAAGGCCAATGTTGATAGGTCTACACCATCAACTCACACAAGAGGCACTGCTACCCATTATGAGCATGAGAAATGACTAGTAATCTTTTATTATTATTTATTTAATTAAGTAGTATTTTCTCTTTTTGGTTTGTGAATTAGTCATGTTTTTTTTTTTTGCAATAATCTTTAGTTCTTAATTAAAATGAATTTCTCTACATGTGTTGGCTGAAAAACTAGGTCGAGCACCCATTGCTTCAAAGTTATTTGTTCACGTGCATACGAAAAATGGCGATGGCAATACTTTCATTAATGAAAAGTCCAAAGATGTTAATGTAAAGTATTCATCGCTTGACATATTATGTCTTATATTTCATTTAGTTGATAGTTATGATTGAATATCTTTATGTATTTGTAAGATTCTATTGAGGCTAAGCGAAAGTAATTGGCACAAAACAGTAAAATAATAGATAAAAATAATATGTTTCAAGATATTGTGGGTGGACAACAAAAAGGTCGGGTTTATGGGCTTGGCTCACAAGCTACACAATATTATAATTTTGGTTATACGCATTCTTCCACATCAGCATTTTATGTTTCACAATAAAATACGAGGTAATTCATCAGCTACAACACAAGATTAATGATCAAGATTTAATGATTAGAGATCTACTAGAGACAACACAACTATTGTTAAGACATTTGGATGAAATGTCTAAAGGTGGATAAATACTAGTATCATACAATCGACCTTCGCATGAGCATGGTAATGAGCATCAAATATCTAGTGATGATCACACCTTTGATGATGCCAATTTATCTCCATAGTAGTGAACTTTTTAAGTACATTTTTATGTAGTTTTAATACTTTTTAACTATTTAGGTAATTTGTTTAATACTTTCGAAATATTTAGTTATTTTTTTAATACGTGTCCTATATGTATCAAATAGGCTGGGGTGGACCAGCCCATTTTTTGGTGGCCCACTTTGGCCACCATGTCATGCCCGACACGGCTTGAGAACTACCAGACCAGCACAGCCCGCCGACCCGGCTTGTACCTAGTTCAGGTCGAGTCATGCTTGGACTCGCTGGATTAGGCTAAGTCGTACCCAGTTTTTCTAGTTAAATTTAAAAAATTTCCAATTGGGTCCCTAGGGTGATTTACCATGTCGTCGGGCCGGGCACAAAGGCCATGCCTAGTCCGGAATGAGGCCGACTCGTGTCGGTCCTGCACAACATGAATAATGCTAAGGGTTGGCCTGGCCCAACCCATAGCATAGTTCCAAATCATACCATGCCGGGCCAAGCACGACATAACTAGGCCGAGCCAAGCACGACTGAACTGGGTTGTGTTAGGGCCACTCGGCCCATTTGACACCTCTAATTTTTCCTATTCAGAATATTGTTCTTTTTTTAGGATATGTCAGTGTTATATTATTAGGCATGATTGTTATATATAAATATGCTTTTATGAAACTCAAAATATATTTTACTTATGTTTTAAAATTATAGTTATAAAAATATAAAAATATTTTTATTTTTACCTATAATTTTCCGACAGAATACCTACAAAAATAGTGAATAATAACTATCAATTACAGATGAATTACCTAAGAAATCGTCGACTAAATACTGACAAAGGACTTTTATAGCGAAATTATCAATAATTTATCAACATAATACCTACAAAACTAGGCATCAAAAACTAATGAATTACCTATAAAATCACCAACAAAATTCATAGCCAATTATCAATAAAATACTGATTGAATGCCTATAAAAGTGGTTATCAATTATTGACATAGTACCTACAAAATCACCAAGAAAATACCTACAAAATATATTCATAGCAAATTATTAATAGAATAATGACGGAATGCCTAAAATTTAGTTGCCAATTACTGATATAGTGCCTACAAACTCGCCAAAAAAATACCAACAAATGTTTCGTAGGTAAATTACCGACAAATTACCTATAGAATTTTGTTGGTATTTAGTTCTCATTTTATAGATTTCCTTTAACTTTACATACAACTTTTTTACAATTTATCAATGAAATTTCCATAGATAATTTACCTATGAATTGATTTTATGTCGGTAATTTATTTACCTATGCCACGACCATCTACGAAATATAGTTGTCAGTATTCCATAGGTAAATTTCATTACCGACAGAATTTTTTATATTACCTACTGAATTTTTTATATTACCTACTGAATTTTTCATAAGTAAATTATCAATTTGTTGTAGTGATTTAATATATATATATATATATATTATTTATTTATTTATTTATACTTATATATATATATATATATATATATATATATATATCTCTCTCTCTATCTATATATACATCTATTAATGTATAAATAAACCTTTATAACATATATATATATATATATACACACACACACACACACTTATAGATAGAGATATATTTGTATATATGTATATAGTATGTATGTGTGTGTGTGTGTGTGTCTATATATATATATATATATATATATAGAAAGAAAGATAGATGATGTGTGTGTGTGTGTGTAAATAGATATTTATGTTTATATATACAATATATACATGTGTGTGTGTGTGTGTGTGTGTGTGTGTGTGTGTGTGTGTGTGTGTGTGTGCATGAGCCCCCTCGCATTTAACCCCCCTCTTCCTAGCCCGAACCAGAATTCAACACTTCTGGATGGTCCAAAAGCTTCATCTACGAGAGTCTTAACAACTAACCACAATATATATATATATATATATATATATATATAAGATCTGACCCATTTGATTAATTTCCAATAGCTTTGGTGGAAAATCTGACAGCTGTCATGTTTTTGTCTTTTTTAAATTTAAACAAAATAGTAAAAAAATTTAAAAATATATTTTTAAATAAAAAAAATTATATATAAACCAAATATTAGATTTGAGTTTTTCACAACTCTTACAGTTCTCTCACTCTCTTCTCTCTCTCTCTCTCTCTCTCCTCTTGGTCTCTATTCTTTCTCTCTCTCTCTCTCTCTAAACTAAAACAAGTTTTTAGTTTTAGATTTAGAATATTTTTTAAAGCTTAAAGAAAATGAACGTGAAATGGAGATTTTGTTGCTTATCTACATAAATCATGTATTATTTTTTATTTAGTTTTTTATTTAATAGAATTTAATTGTTAACTTAAAACATAAACTAAAAAAAATAAAAATGGCTAATAGTAAATTTAATTATGATAAAATTAATATTGATACACATGTAGATAATACTATTAATAAAAATCCTACAAAAAAATCAGAGATCGAAACCATGTTTTCTCTTATTGTCCCAACCCAAATTCAAATGCCTAAAAAATAAAAAACTAGATTATCTATAGTTTGGACTCACTTTAACATAATATAAAATAAAAATACTAGAGAGGTCGATAAAGAATCAGTACAATATAAATATTATAAAAATATATATACATATAGGAGTATATGTGAGACTGAGCACTATAAAGAGGCACACTGATCATTACACCAAAAAATATATAGTGCATTTGATCTAGAGGTGTCAACGGGATGTGTCGGGCCGGCCCAGCCTGTTTTTAGCATGCCCAACCGTGCTTTCGTACCGGGCCAGGCACGACATGGTTACTATACCATGTCGTGCCTGGTCCGGCACGGTTCTGAGGAGGTTAGCCTGGCACGGGCCCACGACACGAATTTGTCGGATTTTGCCCAGTCGGGCCGAACATCTAATATAAGGTTTTGGAATGCCCGAAACCCTAATTTAAAAAAAAATTAAGGTGTTAGTGCGCCCGAAACCCTAATTTAAAAAAAATTAGGATTTCTATGAGCCCGAAACCCTAATTTTAAAAAAAATAGGGTTTCGGTGCCCCCGTAAACCTAATAAAAAAAATTCAATTTCTTGGCTCGTGCCGAGCTACCGTGCCAACGAGTCATGGTACCATGTCGAGCCAGGCACGGCACAAAGTCCAGTTGGCCTCGGTACAGCACGGCACGATTGTGCCATGGTCGGGCACGGAACAAGCCCGAGCACGGGAAATTCCCGTGTCGGGCCGGTCTAGGCATGATCTAGTCGTGCCGTGCTTCATGCCTGGCCGGGTTGGCCCAACTTGGTTGACACATCTAATTATATCCTAGTCAAACCCAACTAAGCTGTGGAATCTTTGAAATTTGATCTAGTACAGCTTCTTTATTTATCTCTTTCATATACTATAATGAGTTAGGGAGAAAAGACATGACCAAACTGATCACTATGATGAGTTTAACAATTAGGTTTTCAAAGGATCATAGGGTGGTCAGTATCATGTAGACCAATTTTTTGGCCAGCATATCATAGGATTCCTAGGTCCACATGTAGGAACGACATACTAAAATATTATAAGTTAGAAAAATAAATAATAACTAATAGGTAATATAGTGGCATGATATCCATAACATCCGATATCTGAACTAGTCGCGATGATTCATCAATTTAATGGGAGTATTGTATTTTATAGTTATACCCTTTATTTTCTTTTTTTTACTTTTTAATTTTTGTTATTTTATTATTGATGGAAACATCCAAGTTGTGGATGCCATGATCCATTGGTTCATTATATAAGGGCATTGTATTTTGTTGATTATTATTGAAATTATTGAGTTTATGTTCATGTGGCATTAAGTTTTTATAATAAGTATGTTGATATCTTTGAGTATATATAACCATGAAATCTAGATGATGACAAGTGATGTATGTGGGATATTCTCAACTTAGGCTAAGATGCATCATCAAAGTCAATTGGGGTAAACTAAGTTCATGTGAGAATAACATTCCTTACTTCCTCAATTGATGATTCATTTCTCAATTTGGGTATGAAGGATATTCATAGGACTTAGTATCTTAATTCCTCTATTTGTCTAATCTATGGAAAGAAGATGCATCAATTTTGTCTATATAGGAAAGTCAATGAGTTCTCTCTCTTAATCTTTTTCATATGACTATGGTACATATCTTCTTAATCTTTTTCATTAAATCTTTTTAGGTTGTTTTTCTTTTCATATGATCATATAACTATTTGACTATAAGGTAATCATAAATTTTATTTTTTTCAAATAGAATAATTTGTACTTATTATCTTTATTATCCTATAGTGGTCCTTCATGAAAACAAACATCAATGTCAATAACAAGTAAACTACATAAATAAAAAAAATCTCAAATCACATTTAATATAACTATATTGGTATCAAAATAATTTAATGTCAATATAATGATAATAAATAAACTAAATATCATATTTGTATTAATGAATGACCTTGGTATGGGTTTTGATAGTATTTTTTGGTTGGTATTGAGGATCAAGTCTCTGATATCAATCATTGGGACGATCAATTGGCCATGGATTAATTCAAAATAGTTAAAATATTGAAGAATTATTTTTTTGCTATAAAAGAAACTTTTAATTCAAAACCAAATTGAGATACAAAATTTTTGATTTTAAAAAGTAACATTTTAATTAAATAAAAATTTATCCAAAAGTTTTATTTAAATTAAAACTAATAAATTAATTCTGAATTAAAATGAACAAACCTATAAATTCAAAATTTAATTATCCAACCAAAATTTTAAATATCACATAAAATCTAAAATGTAATTTAATATCCAAAATCTAATATACAATCTCAATACAAATATTGTTTGTTAATGCCTTTTTCACACAAACAAAATTTCATAAAACGTACAATATAAAAAAACATTATATTTTGGATTAAATTAACTTTCTAGAATATAAAATCATAGAAATCAAAAATTATAATAATAATGAAAATTAGGGATTTTGGAGATAATATATATCAGAAATTATTTCATGCTAGTCTTCAAGTTAATTGTTCAAATCGCCACCTTTAATTGGCTAGAAAATAATTCGTCGTATCAACTAAAGTAAATTTCTGGATTGAGAAGCGTTTTTTGTCCAAAAATTATTCAATTCACTATGCATCATATCAATCTCATGTTTCAGCTTTTGTAAAGAGAGGGAGAAACCTCTCATTTTATTCTATTCTCTACCGCCCCTTGTTTCTGTCAATAAGGAAACCACACGCACGCAGCAAGGAAAAGAATAATGCATCAGTTAACACAACCTAACACAATAATTAAAAAATAATGTGAGATTTATATTTAGTATATCAAATATAAAATAATTTATAAAAAAAAGATATTTTTCAAAAAATAAAAAATATGTGCACCAAAATGTAAGCTTATGCATTTTGTGTACAGTGTACTCAATTTATGAAACTCGATTTTGCCCCCCAACTAACACATCAGCAATTTAAAAAATAAAAATAAAGATTTATATTTTAATGTACCAATTACAGAATAATTTAAAAAATCTGATTTTAAAAAAAAATTAAAATGTGCACTTAAGAGCATCTCCAACAGGCTAGCTATTTGTTCACTTTTAGTCATTTTAACTAGCCAAATACAAAAATTACTCTTCAACATACTCTATATTTCACTCTCGATTTTCTAGTTTACTCAAATGGCTCAATAAATTTGGAGAGCTATTTGAACTCTCAAATTTTTTTCTCTCCTTTGTTTTCTTTCTATCTCAATCTCTATGTGTGTTTTGACTTTTTTAGAATTATTAGAAATTAAGTGTAAAATAGAGTGTATGGTTGGAGTGTATTCTAAAAACTTGCTAGCTAAATTAGTGAATTTAATATTTAAATATATTTTGAGTAACTATTTTGTTAAGTGTGGTTGGAGATGCTCTAAAGTCCAAAATGTTAGATAATTAAGTTTGTGTACTCAAAATTGGAAATCAGGTTGTGTTCCCTAACTGACACGTCCGTAATTTTAAAAATACAAAAAAAATTATTTAAATTTTATTTAATTAACAAATACAGATTTGAACACCAAGATGTGTTAAACAAATCACAACTATTCACCAACAAACTACACATTTAATTTATCACCTAACAAAACTATTTATATACATAGATAAACATCTCCTATGTATTTGTAGATATCTAAACAAAAACATAAATTAATTTATAAAAATAAACATATATAAATAAATAAACATAAACATATATATATTTATTTATTTATGTGAATATATTTATATATGTTTATGTGTGTGTTTATATTTATATATTTATATATGTTTATGTTTATTTATGTTTATTTATTTATTTATATATGATATATTTATAAAATTAATATATGTTTTTGTTTAAATATCTACACATGCATAAGAGATGTGGGTGTGTGTATGAGTGTGCGTGTGTGCACGCGCATGCCTGCGTGTAATTTTGTTAGATGATAAACCAAATGAACCTAGCTAGAAGGTGAGGTGTGTTTTGTTTCAAACATTGCATAAGTTTGAATCCTAGCTTTGTATTTGTTAATTTAAAATTTTAATTTTTTTTTATTTTTTAAATTGCTGCCGTGTTAGTTGGTGGGCCAAATTAGGTTTTTGATTTTAAGTTAGGTATCAAATGGGTTGGACATCCCAAACACAACCCACGACATTGCACGATTCAGTCATGCCTATCCCGGCACAGCACAGTCTAGAATTATGTCTAGTCCATAACCATGATACCTCATGGTTAGATATGTCAAATGTACCTGACCAAATCGGGTCGGGCAGGCACATTTTTTTGGGCCCACAGGCTCGCGTGCAGTGCCCGGCACATTATGGTTTCTTGGAGGGTAGGCTCGGCATAGCCCGTGGCCCGGAATGTGCCCGAGTTCAGGTCGGGTCGGACACAACAGTTTGGGCCAGGTTGTGTCTTTTTTAAAAAAATAGGGTTTCGGGCAACGCACCACCATCACCCATCAGCCATGCCGAGTCGTCGCTGTGTCGTCCCCCCGTTTGGCATCACTCGGCGCAAGGTCCCATGTGTCATGCCGACGTGCCAGGCACTCATGTCGTACCTGGCACGGCACGCTAGCCAAAACCCTCAGCACAGCAAGACACGATTCATGCCAAGGGTCCGCCTAACATGGGCCTGGGCACGACACTGTAGCATGTTGTGTAGGGCCAGGCATAGCTGAACTGTGTCCAACTTCAGGCAGGGCCTAAGCTGCCCGACACGTTTGACACCTATACCCAAGGTATGACTCATGTTGTAATGGACTAGCATAAGCCATGCCTCATACTTAGCCAGGCACGACTCATATGCGTGGCCCTATGGTATGGCAACCAGCCTGATGGCCTAGGAATAGCTATGGTTGGGTTCGAGTCATGAGTCATATCTCATCGATTGACTGCTTAATGAGACACATTTTTTTATTAATGTTGGTTGACCACGTGAGTCGACCACCCATCGTGTTTTCATATAATGGCCTTCCAACATGTGCAGTGACAGGTTGTGCCTGTCATTATCGATGTCACCCCATCAACATTAATTAAAAAAAGGTAACCCAATCTTGATTTTTTGTAATTGCCGGATTGATTTCAATGGCTATATATACTAGAATCTAATGACTGTCGTGATTCTAGCATATTTAATTTAAAAAAATTAATAAAAAAATATGATTTTTTAATAAATTTTAATTTTCTTTTTATTTATTAATAGAGAAGAAAAAATTTTGGTATCCATTCTCAATTTCTTTTCCACAATCTCTAACTTTATAAGTTTTTCATATTTTTGTCTTCTAACTTTTAAGTATAATATAATCTCTATTTAATATATTATTTTGTAATATACATATTAGATATACATTAACATATATAGTATACTACCCTTTTTTTATTTCAATTTACATTAAACCTTCACCACTTGTGTATACAAGAATGGGATAGATGGTTCGCATTGGTGTAGATGTGCTTCTTAGGTTGTGCTAGTGTAACACTACAGTTAGTTGCATAGACTCTCGATTTTGGAAGTTAGAATTTATAAAGAAGCAATTTATGGGTATAGTACTAGTTTTTAAATATTTTTGTTACATTGCTACTTTAGAACATAAAATATCACATGGTGAATTTAACAAAAATATGTATCAAATTGTCAAAAATGAGTATCAAATTGACATAGATAACAAAATTAAATTTACTAAAAGGTATGAGACAAAAACAATATTTTCCCCAATAGCCTTGACCCAAACCCATTTGACACTTGAAATAAAAAAAAACTAGGAGAACATTAGTCATTTGGATACACTTTAAAATAATTAAACTAAAAATTTTTAAGGTGTCACTAAAGAATCAATATATTATATACAAATAGATGTGTATATGAGACTGAGCACCTAAAGATGTATACTTATCTAATACACCAAAAAATATGGTGTATTAGATTCAGGACAAATCCAACTTAGTGGTGAGGTCTTTCAAGCTGGATCTAGTTCAAATTTGTTGACCCCATTCGTATACCACTATGATATTGAGAAAGAATAAATAACCAAATTGATTATCATTATAGATTACTTGATTAAATTTTTAGAGGATTCTCAGATAGTCAATATTATTGAATTTAGAAAAATAATTAATAATTATTGAATTTTAGGAAATTTAGTGGTATGGTATATGTGAAGTCCGATATATGAACTAGTCATAATGAATCATCTTTTGCATACTTTACCGCCTACTATGTAAGCTCTTAATGGAAACTTAATATAAAAATATTAGGATTTTCTAAAGATTCTCCATCTGATCCTACCATACATGAGTATATGACATGAATATTTAGGAAATATTATATTTAAAATAACATATTTAGTATAACCTTTAATAATGCTTCTAAAAATGGAGTAACTATTAGTATTTTTGTTAAGGCTATTAGAGACATATTATTATGTGAGATATTTAATGTTAGATACATCTATCACAAGATTAACCTCTTAGTACATATAGGAATGACAATTATTTCTATTACACTAGAAAAAATAAGAAATTTACTAAAATACCTTATGATACCTAGCAGACAATAGGAGTTTGTTAGCTTGTGTTTGTATGCCAAGCTTAATAAAGAAGAAATTCTAAATGAATATAAAAAATTATGAGATTTTACCAACCTAATGTTGGACGGTTAGAGTCATGTGTTAGCTACAAATAAATTATTGATTTAGACTGGGATACAAAAATTGTATTTATGAAATTCCTAAAGATTTTTTATGATGCAACAAATATGTGTTCGTTTGGGTATACTCCCACCACTTATATTATACTTAAGTGCATATGCAACTTTGTAGCATGTTTATCAAGTATAGATATCATTCTATATTTAGTATCATGATTATTGAGATTAATACCAAGTATTTGAAATATTAGTATTTCATTCTAACTCTGTATATTGTTTAGCTACTTGTATAGAATATAGGTTTAAGGTGAAAGGGGTAAAAAATATTTTGATATACATATCTACATACTTGAACCAAGTTCACCAACCTAAAGGATTCATTCATAAAAAATTAATTGACTTATTTCCATATTACAATATTAGGTATGGTAATTATAGTCAGACTCTCAGTACGAACATGGATATCATATTCAGAGATAATAATTTCTCTATTTAGTTAGACAAGGGAAAATAATGGGGTGGTCTGTCAAATCGGAGTGAGATATCTCAATACTTAGATATTGATTACTGCTCTATTATATCATAGTATGATAAGGAGAACATGGAAATTAAGTTATGGTGGAAATCATATGAATCCACCTATCTCATATTATAATCTAAGATAACACATAATATACTAACCCCTCTGATGTCTAGTGTCACATCAGAGTCTACTTTTTTTTGTGGTAGCCATTGTTATTTTAGATAGAAGATCAAGATTACAATAATATATTATAGAGGTACTTGCATAGATGAAAGATTTAAAGAATTTGAAGTTAGGTATTCAAGAGAAGACACAAGAGATGATGGTCAGACAGATACATGATGATGACAATGATGATCTACATCTTCACCCACAATACCACACCACAGATATTGATTAATAAATATTCATTGATGATTCTTGATTTATCATTCATATTATGTATATAGTGTATTATATTACATTGTTATTATTTGTTTATGTTTGTCATTTTATTTTTCATATTTATTTATGTACTTTTATGTGTTGTGTTGTGATATATATATTCATAACTGATGAGATGTATGATTATGCAACATGTATTATATTGAATATTAGATTGGATTGTATTGTATTTTAGCCTTTACAATTTTTTTCAACTTAAATTTTGATGTTTTTTTATTTAATTTACGCATTCATCTTTTTAATTAGATAAAATTAAATTTACAAAAATTATATTATGTCTTATTACATACATCTTTATTTTATACACTTTCACTCTTGTGCTTTTCGAACAAATTACCAACCCAAAATGCCCTGAACTAGGACATACCAGCATGGCTCACTCCATGCTTGGCATGATCCAGCATAGCCTAGCATTATGCGGGCCTGTCATTCCATGCCGAGATGGCTGATTAGTTCCCGTGTCATGTCAAACATGCACGTAAATCATATTGCAGCATGTCTTGTATGACATGATCTATTTGCTACCTATAAATTTGAGTGCACCAAAACATAATTATTTTACATTTTAATGCATATTTTTAAATTTTTTTTTAAAGATTCTTTTTTTTTTTTGATTATTTTGTGTTTTGTGCACCAAAACACAAATCTTTCTTTAAAAAACCCTCAATTTTTTTTAAAACAAGTTTGATGGGGGTACTCACCCATCCAAGAGCATCACTAGTATTTATCTCAAATGGTGGATTGTGTTTTGGTATACCAAACATAATAATTTTAAAAACAATTTTTAAAAAAAAAAATTAAAAAATGTACAAAAATACAAAATAATTATATTTTGTTAATCTGAAAATTAGAAACCAGATTTTACCCCCAAAAGACATGTCAACGGTTAAAAATTATCATAAAAAACTTAATTAATAGTTTTATTATAAACTCACATTCACTCATCAGCTTTTAAAGATGTGGTAGAATTTAAATTCATTTCGTTAATATTAAAAAAATACACTTTTACCAACAAACTACACACAACAAAACAAATTTATAAACATAAAAATATACATATTAGAAATAGTTATACACACACACACACACACACACACACAAATATATATAAATATATAAAAAAATTATATAAACATATATATATTCATTATGCGTTTGATTTATTGCATGCAGCTAAATGGCATAGTGGTGTTTTTCATTATTAAGAATAGTTGTTTGAATCCCATTAGACCTTTATAAGTTGATGAGCTAGTTATAAATTAATTTTTTTTATTATTTATTTTAACACTAACATATTATTTGGTGCAAAATTAGATTTATGATTTTTAGTGCACAAAAAATGTAATTATTTTATGCTTTGGTGTATTTTTTTTTATTTTTAAATTTTTTTATTATATTTTTTGTATGATGCACCAAAACACAAATCAACTTATTTTAAAAATAATGACATGTTTTCATTCGTGTATTTTATACATGCATAAAATAATTATAATAAAAAAATAAAATGTGCATGCTTTAAAATAACAATTAATTATTACTATTTTAAAGTTAAAATGACCAAACATAAATATAGACCCCAATTAAAACATAGGTTGCATTGCACAACTCAAACCCAATAATATCAATATTTTTTTTTTATTTTAAAATTTATAACAATAATTAAAACTAATTTGTTTTAATTTTAAATTTTAAAAAGAAATTCAATTTAGATCAGTTCCCTCATACAAACAAAATATAGATTGCCACAACGGCACAACGTTATATTAAACACCAATGACAAATTTATTTCTTTTCTTCCATTCTCATCATGACAACTGACACAGGTCGAAAGCCTTACTACAATAATCAATATTATAGCAAATCAAATATATTATATTTGTTTTCTTTGAGTTCCACTTTCCTCAAGCAGACTTATCACAACATAGTTCTCTCTATTGCTGTCAAAAATTACAGCTTCCATCCATCAATGGGCTACAAAGATCCTTCGCAGGAAGGTTAGAATTATTACGCACTATCATTCAGGAGATAGAAGGATATTGGTTTTCAATTTTTCTTCTCTCATCTATAATAATTAATGCAATAGTGAGCGCATGCAGAAGATTCTTGTGGGGCGCCTCAAAATTAGGTCGATTTCAACCAAAAGCATCATGGGACAAAATATGCACACCTAAAAATCCTGGTGGATTGGGCTTAATAGATATATCATTCTGGAATAAGGTTTTCTTTATCAAAAATCTCTGGTAACTATACAATAATGAAGATGCGTTATGGATTAGGTGGATCCACCACTATTATTTAAAAGGTGATAATATCTAGAATTGCTCAGCATCTAAACAAGATTCTGCATTCTGGAAATCCCTAATTTTAGTTAGGGATATCTTATTAAATTACTCGGGTAATATACAGCAAGCAATCCTCTTGCTTAATACTTGGGCAGTAAAAGGCAAGATAATTTCCAAATGTTACAAATTCATAGCTAGAATAAACACAAATGAATCTAAACTCTAGGCAAAAATTATCTGATTTTCCAATAATATCCTGAAACATGCTGCTTCATTTGGATAATTAAGGCAGGAAGAATAAGAATGAAAGTTTATTTATTCATAACTCCAATAAATATGAAATGTGAATTTTACACAGAACCGGTATCCCTAAAGCATATCTTCTTTGAATGACAATTTACCAAAGCTCTACTGGAGCACCTCAAAAGTTGGACGGAAATCAAAGATTCAATGTAATCAATATCCTCAAGCCTCAAAAGCTTAAAATGAAAATATTCAGCTAACACCTTCATAAACCGTATCAAGAAAGTCATTTTTGCAACCGTAATTTACTACATATGGAAAGAAAAAAATCGTAGATGACATGAAGTAAAGTCGCAAGATCTGGACTTACATGAAGATTAAATATTATTTTTCGAAATGATTGTAATAGTCAGAAAAAAAAATAAAATATATATATATATATATATATATATATTATTGTTTCATTATGCAATGGTGTATTTTTTATAATTTTATTTTTTTTTTCTGTCATTGATGCAATCAATGGTGTCCCAACTCACAGGACGGGGGATGACGCCCATTAGCTTGCGTCTAAATTTTATTGATCAGTATTTTTTTTAAATCACATCCAGTCATCCGTTGAGTTTCTGTTGATGGTTTCCTTGTGTTGCAAGGCCATGTGATTACCCCTCTAAAACTCATATCAATCACCTGGACTCGCAGACAAATGAAAACGTAGATACTGAGGGAGGGAGAGGGATAGGAAGAGGGAGAGAGGGAGAGGGAAGAGGAAGAGGAAGAGGGAGAGAGGGAGAGGGAGAGAGGGAGAGGGAAGAGGAAGAGGAAGAGGGAGAGGGAAGAGGAAGAGGGAGAGGGAGAGAGAGCGGGAGGGGAAGAGAGGGGGGAGAGAGAGAGAGGGAGGGGGAGAGAGAGAGAGAGGGAGGGGGAGAGAGAGGGAGAGGGAGGGAGAGGGAGAGAGAGCGGGAGGGGAAGAGAGGGGAGAGAGAGAGAGAGAGGGAGGGGGAGAGAGAGGGAGAGGGAGGGAGAGAGAGAGAGAGAGAGAGAGAGAGCGGGGGAATTGGAGACTTGAAAAACGAAAAGAACCATCGACCGGCGTTAGGATCATATGGATGGTATTTTCAGAAGTGTAGCGGAAGAAAAGGTTTCTTTGCTAGAACATGGAGTAGTGCTCCATCGCGGGTCTGAAGGACATGTGGAAGATGACCATGATAATATAACCAAGAGATTTATGGTTGAATCTCAGAAACTGTGGCACATAGTTGGGCCTGCTATGTTTAGCCGCCTTGCTTCATACTCCATGTTTGTCATCACCCAGGCTTTTGCTGGTCATCTGGGTGATATTCAGCTTGCTAGTTTTTCCATTGCCTTCAATGTTATTGTTGGGTTCGACTTTGGACTTATGGTACTCTTTATTGCCTACTTTTAAGCTGCGGGACACACACACACAAACTCAGAGATACACGTGAGTGTGAGTATGTGTGTGTTTTTCTGTTGATGATTGATATTTATAGTTCGTTGAGATATATATTTTTTGCTAGTAAACATCTAATCTTCATCACTGCCATTCTTGCTCTTAACCTGCTTTTCTTCTCGAAATAATTAAGTTGTCCATTGAGATCTTGTTTAGTTATCAAGAATTTTTTTTAATCGTATTGTTTGCTACACATTAGTATATGCCTGTTGATGAATTATCTTTTTTTTTTTTCCTTAAATCAGCTAGGAATGGCAAGTGCATTAGAAACTCTTTGCGGGCAAGCATTTGGGGCCAAGAAGTATTTTATGTTGGGAGTGTACATGCAAAGATCATGGATAGTGTTGTTCTTGTGTGGAGTGGCGCTTTTGCCTTTGTACCTATTTGCCACACCAGTGTTAAAGCTACTCGGACAGCCCCAAGAAGTAGCAGAGCTATCAGGGGCAGTTTCCATGTGGATGATACCGCTTCACTTCAGCTTAGCTTTTCAGTTTCCATTACACCGATTCTTGCAGAGCCAACTGAAGAACATGATCATAGCTTGGGTCTCATTGGTGGCTCTTGTGGTGCATCTGATAGTAAGTTGGCTGTTTCTGTATAAACTGCAGATGGGTATGGTTGGCACTGCCATGACCTTGAACTTTTCTTGGTGGGTTTCCACGTTTGGCTATTTCGGTTACACAATAGCTGGTGGGTGTCCACTTACATGGACTGGTTTCTCCATAGAAGCATTCTCTGGTCTTTGGGAATTCACGAAACTCTCCATTGCATCTGGGATCATGATTTGGTGAGTGATCAACCCTTGCTTTCTGATTTCTAAACAGGTGCTATGAGCTGCTACTGAAAAAAACCTAACAGTTGCAACTAAAAAAAAAAAAGAATTACGGAACAAAAAGGCATGTCTGTTGGATTTATTTTGTTTAATTGAGAAAATCAATGAGAATAAAGTTATCAATTGTTTAGAAGAAGAAGAGAAGATATAGGCATCAATGTGTTTCGTGCGTTTCGTGCTTTTCGTGTGTTTCGTTTCTCAAACGATGCGCCGATTACAAATTACATTTTTACCCCTCAAAACAAAACATTAATTTTAACACTCCCCCTTAATGTTTTTGTTGGTCATTCCCAACAAGTCTCGCAAATAGACAAACTTATCATAAGGAAGTGCTTTCGTGAAGATGTCCGCTAGTTGATCATCAGTCTTTACGTGTTTGATCATCACTTCTTCATCATCCACTACTTCTCGAATGTAGTGATGCTTGAGGTTGATATGTTTTGTTCGGCAATGAAATACCGAATTCTTTGACATATCAATTGATGATTTGTTATCGCAAAAGAGAACTGTTGTCATGTCTTGTTTCTCCCCCATGTCTTCTAAAATCTTCCGTAACCAAACCACTTGTTTGGTTGCTTCGCTTGCCGATACGTATTCGGCTTCGGTGGAGGATTGTGCAACTCTCTCTTGCTTCTTCGATGCCCATGAGAAAATACCCGTACCGAGTGAAAAATAATATCCGGACATACTCTTCATTATCGTCCTTACTTCCAGCCCAATCACTATCACAAAAACCAAATAACTCGATATCTCTTCCATTTCTTTCAAACATGAGACCATACTCCATGGTCCCTCTTATATATCGCAACAATCTTTTTCCTGCCCCAAGATGAATATTACTTGGTCGGTGCATAAATCGAGATAATAGACCCGTAGCATACATGATATCGGGTCTTGTATTGGTAAGGTACTGTAACATCCCAACCAAGCTTCTATATTGTACCGCATTAGCATCACCACTACTATCTTCTTTCACCAACTTCTCATTCATCACCAATGGAGTCATCACGGGATTACTATTCTCCATTTTGAATTTTGAGATAATATTTTCGGCATACTTCTTTTGACAAATAACTACACTTTCTTCACATTGATCAATTTCAATGCCCAAGAAGTAATGCAACAATCCCAAATCATTCATCTCATATTTCTTCATCATATCAGTTTTGAATTCATGCATCATTTTTTCATCACTCCCGGTAAAAATCAAGTCATCAACATACAGAGAGACAATGAGCATACCGGATTCTCCATGTTTGATGTAGAGTGTCGGCTCGCTAGGGCTCCTGATAAAGCCTCGTTCGGTGAAGTACCCATCAATATTTCTATACCAAGCACGAGGTGCTTGTTTCAACCCGTACAATGCTTTCTTCAGCTTGTACACTTTTCCTTCTTCACCTTCAACTTTGAACCATTGTGGTTGTACCACATACACCTCTTCTTTGAGAACACCATTCAAGAAAGCTAATTTCACATCAAGTTGGTGGAGCTTCCACCATTTGTGTGCGACTAATGCAATCAACATTCTTATTGTCTCATGCCTCGCAACGGGTGCAAATGTCTCATTATAATCAACTCCTGGTTGTTGAGAATACCCTTTTGCAACCAATCTTGCTTTGCATTTTTGAACAGAACCATCGGGGTTCATTTTCGTCTTATAAATCCACTTCAACCCAACCACATCTTTTTCTTTGGGCTTCTCAACCAACTCCCAAGTTTTATTTTTTTCAATCATGTTTATTTTTTCTTCCATTGCATCCACCCAGACCTCTTCTTGAATAGCTTGTTCAAAGCTCTCGGGTTCAACTACACAAAAATTGTACCTAGCATATACATTACTCAACCTTCTTATTTTTACTGGAGTAGAGCTTGGTGGTGATGAACTCGACCCAGGTTCCATTGTCGGAGATTGTTGATGTTCATTTTCTTTAATTCCACCTTCATTGGCTCCACTTGATTCCTTTCTTGGATCCTCTTCGTAAACCGGCATTGACACATTCTCAACGTCTTTCTCTTTCTTATCTCATTGTTCTTTTTCATTGAAAATCACATCCCGACTTTCAATCACTTTGCTCTTCTTCAGGCTAAAAAGTCGATATCCCTTCGACTTAGTGCTACAGCCAACGAAAATACATTTCTCGCCTTTATCTTCAAGCTTGTTTCTTATTTTTTTCGGGACATGAGCATAGCAAATGGATCCGAACACTTTTAAATGATTCACCGATGGTTTTCTACCCCCGGTCCATGCCTCGAATGGCGTCTTGTTTTCAACTGCCTTTGTCGAGCATCGGTTCAACAAATAAACCGCTGTATAAGTTGCTTCTGCCCAGAAGGTCAATGGTAACCCTTTTGCATTCATCATTGTCCTCGTCATCTCGACAATTGTGCGATTCTTTCTTTCAGCAACGCCATTTTGCTCTAGCGTAAAACTCGTCGTCAATTGTCTTTCAAGCCCAATATCTTCGCAAAATTTTCCAAACTCTTTTGAGTTGTATTCTCCATCTCTATCACTTCTTAGCCTTTTAATCAATTTGTCATTCTGTATCTCAGTCATTCTTTGAAACTTCTTGAAGACAGACAATGCTTCTGATTTTTGTATCAAATAGTAAACCCAACATATTCTTGAGAAGTCGTCTATGAAAGTGATAAAGTATCGATTTCTTCCGTGAGAATTAGTTGACATTGGACCACAAATGTCAGCGTGAACAAGCTCCAATGGTGCCTTTGCTCTCCAGGCTTTCTCTTTAGGAAATGTCTCTCGATGGATTTTACCGAGAGCACATGCTTCACAAATATCATGTTTACTTTCAATATTCGGTAAACCATATACCATGTTTCTCTTACTCATCAACTTTAAGCTTTCAAAGTTCACATGACCTAACCGTTTGTGCCATAGCCATGACAGATCTTTTATGTTGACTTTCAGCGATAACCCACTTGCGGGTTTGAGAGTAAGAGGAAAATTTCGATTCCTCTCCATCTTGACAACGGCCATTAATTCTCTCTTATTTTCTTCTTTGTCAAAAATCTTGCAAGTATCATTATCGAAGTGAAGCGCATGACCGCTTACCATAAGTCCGGAATAAACAATACATCATGAATCAACAATCTATCTTTCTTTGAAGCTACGGCAATTGTACCTTTCCCATTTGATTTTATTACGGCACCATTACCCATTGTGATTCGTGTTGTGTCGCTTTTGTCGAGTTTGCAGAAAATCGACTCGTCTCCGGTCATGTGATTGCTACACCCACTATCAACATACCACTCGTTGTTATTTTTCTCGACAGCCGTTTGACATGCATAGAATGTACTTCCATCACTTTCACACTTCTTTTCTTTCTCGGTATAATTAGCCTGTTCTCTACTTATATCTTGACAATCCCTTTTTATATGACCAAACCTCTTGCAATTATAACACTGAGGCTTTCCTTTGTGATAATAATTTTCTTCAATGTAACCTGGCTTCTTACAATGATAACAAAATTTGTTATCACCAGAGTTTCTTCCTCCTCCTCGGCCTCGACTACGATCTCTTGCATAACTTTCATCGCCACGAAAATATTGTCGTTTACTCGAGCTTCCGGTAGAATCTTCTTTTACGCTTACTTTTGATTGAAAAGCACTTTCAAGAGAAGCTTCACTATGTCGATTCATCCGTTGTTCATGCATCTCGAGAGAACCCATCAAGTCATGGACACTAAGTGATGAAATGTCTTTTGTTTCTTCAATAATGGCGACAATATTATCATATTTCAGAGAAAGGCTTATCAATATATTCTCACAAACTGACTTGTCAATCAAGATGTCGCCCAAACTCTTGATTTGGTTCACAACTTCGATCACCCTCGAGAAATACTCATGTAGAGTATCTTTCTCCTTCATCCTGAGATTTTGAAATTCTCGTTTGAGTCTCGAGCTTCACGGTCTTCATCTTGTCGGTCCCTTGAAACTCCTTTTGAAGTATATCCCAAGCTTCTTTTGATGTTCTTGCTCCAATTATTCTTGGAAAAAGTTTACGAGAGATATTTTGTTGAATAATGAATAAAGCCTTCGTATTTTTCTTCTTGAAATCCTTTAACATTTCATCGAACATCTTTCGGTCATCCGGTGATAATGTGTCTTTTGGTTCTTCTTCATACTTATTCTCCATCAAATCCCACAAATCTTGTGAGATCAAGAGTGTCTTCATCATCACACTCCAATAATCATAATCTTCTCCATCGAAATTGATTTGGGCTCCTCGTATCGGCCAAGTTTCACCTTGCATTGCGCAACTTCGAAAAATTCACTGCATAAATTGCTAGATTGGTCCTTGAACCATCTCTCTGATACCACTTATGTTGGATTTATTTTGTTTAATTGAGAAAATCAATGAGAAGAAAGTTATCAATTGTTTAGAAGAAGAGGAGAAGATATAGGCATCAATGTGTTTCGTGCGTTTCATGCGTTTCGTTTCTCAAACGATGCGCCGATTACAAATTACATTTTTACCCCTCAAAACAAAACATTAATTTTAACAATGTCATAAAAAATTCCTACGCTAAATTGTAACGCTGGTGTAAATAATGAATTGGATTGATGGCTAGGCATTTGCTAAGTAACCCAACCAAACGATTGATTGATAAGACAAGAAAGAGATTAACAACGTTTTGCTCATCATATGAAGTAATTCTCATGGATTAGTTAAAATCAATTGGTTGATCATAAAAATGAATAATTAGTCAAAACAAAAGCTATTAAGATCGATGAATGGGTGTTTTAGCTTAGGGTTGAAAAAAAAAAGAGATGAACAATTTTTTTTATTTTTTTTTGTTAATTTTGGTTTTTTTTTTTTTTTGTGATGAAGCTTGGAGAACTGGTATTATAGAATACTGATCTTGATGACGGGGAATCTGAATAATGCAGAGATTGCCGTGGATGCTTTGTCCATATGGTATGTCCTTTTTTTTTGTTTTGTTTTTTCCTTTTGTTTGATAATTGTGTTCCAAACGATCACCTTGTTAGATGTGATGCAAGCCCCACGAAAATGATAGTCAACATCACAAACTAAACAGATTTGGACTGTTAGTTAGCGCAACGTCAAGCAATCTGAATTACTTGTATATGTAACACCAACAATGATCTTTTATTTGTTAGGAGATTTTATCAAAATTTGTGCTTGGCGTTGGTGTTTGTGTTGGTGTGTGTTCCTGCATTTATTTCAGCATCTTGGTGTTGGTGACAGTGCTTATTATTGATGGCAGCATGACCATAAATGGTTGGACCATGATGATTCCTTTTGCATTCTTTGCGGCAACTGGGTAACTCCTCTTTTTTATTTTTTTGTTCAAAATCAATCCAACTAGATCTGTTTTGACTGTAGGTAATCTTGTGCCTTTTATTGGCATCTCTTATTTTATTATTTTGATTTCTTCTCACTTTATCTGATGGCGCAGAGTTAGGGTTGCCAATGAACTTGGAGCTGGGAATGGGAACGCTGCCAAGTTTGCTACAGTAGTTTCCGTGACAACGTCAACTATTATTGGCCTCGTCTTCTGGCTATTGATTATAATTTTCCATGATAAATTCGCCTGGATATTCTCCTCGAGTAAACCGGTACTTGAAGCAGTGAATCAGCTTTCCATGCTCTTGGCCTTAACACTTTTGCTCAATAGTGTTCAGCCGGTTCTGTCTGGTACTGGTTTTTTTTTTCATTTTTTTTTTCATATCCATTGACAAAACTTAGAAGCTGTAGCTGCTTCATTGTTTTTGTTTTATTTTCTAATTTATGATGCCTTTTTGCTTTTTAAATGATTTTGTAGGAGTATCTGTGGGATCTGGGTGGCAAAAGTATGTGGCATACATAAACTTAGGTTGCTACTATCTGATGGGAGTTCCTCTTGGGTTGATGATGGGTTGGTTGTTTCATCAAGGAGTTTTGGTATGTGGTACTAGTTCCATAATGGCAATAAAAAATGGGTTGGTTGCACGGGCAGCAGACTTTACCCATGCTCAAATGCGTTATCAACATGATAGCTTGCTACAACTGCAAAATTTATTCATAATCAACATTAGCTATAAAACAGAGCACGCTTTCTGAGGATGGGTAAAAGAGGACAATAAAAATCTCACATAAGAAAATATTTATGCTTCATCCAACAATCCATTGCTCTTGCTCCTTTCTATCTCTAAAATTTATCATAGATCGATGACTGGGGTATTGGTTTCATGTGCATTAAACACAAGTCTGTGCGTTATTTTTTCGTTGACTTTTGAGCATGCATAACCAAGAGAACAAAAAAAAAATTTTAGGGAATATGGGCAGGAATGATCGGTGGGACGGCAATTCAGACGATGATTCTGGCAATCATTACCATTCGTTGTGACTGGGACAAAGAGGTAATTTAGCTAGAGAACTATTTCTGCTAGCTTGAATACATTTTGATGTGAAACATGGTTGGAATGAAATCTACAGGCAGAAAAGGTATGCATGCATGTGAAGAAATGGTCAAATGCAGAGGAAAAGGAAAACAAGGAAAGTGATTGTTGTGCAAGCCAGGTTGTTTGCTGAAGTGGCACACAGCATATCGGGTGCTGCATATGTGCGTGCCATTGATCATTGATGTGTATTTTTTGGAGAAAAAAATAAAAAAAAATTTCCTCTAGAAAAGATACATTTATTGATTTCTCGACAAAAAATTGGATGTGCATTAATTTCTCAAATTGGATGTGCATTTTTTGATTTCCTCTATTCACAATGGTGAGTTAATTTCTCAACAGCATTCTATTTTCAGGCAATTCACAAATCAAACGCAGAAACAATTTTCGTTTCACAAATATAACAAATCAAAGTTTACACAATGAAATGAAGTTCAGCAGCAATGGAACTTATGAGCTTACACAGTTTCTTAAAGAATCACCAGCTCCCTGGAAGAAGCCATATGAGAGTGCAAAATCAGCAACAAAGATCCCCACGAGGGAGATGACCACTGCAGCAGTCGTTGATTCACCTACCCCTCTGGCACCTCCCACAGTTGTCATTCCCCAAGCACAACTCACAATTGACACGATAGCGCCAAAAACCTGTGATTTGATCATTGCACTGATCAAGTCCCATGACTTCAGCGCTCTCCGAGCTGATTCCAATGTGATATTGATCTTAATCCCATAGACACCATCAGCCAATAATCCACTAGAAGTCATCCCCATGGTGAAGCACATTAGAGTCAAGAATGGGAGAGTGATGCATGTAGCAATGACTCTGGGAGTTACCAAGTAATCAACAAGGTTTGCTCCGAGAACTCTAAGTGTATCAGTTTGCTCTGTCACCTGCAATGTCCCCAGCTCTGCTGCAAATGCACTCCCAATCCTGCCTGCAACCACGATCGATGTGACCACTGGACTTAGCTCTCTTGAAAATGCTAATGCTAGTACCCCGCCAACAGATCTGTTTAATCCCAATCTGGTAAATTCTCTGACAAATTGAATAGTGAAAGCCATCCCAACGAATGCTGAAGTCAAGAGACACACACCCACTGATTTGGGTCCAACCCTCTCCATCTGTTGAAGTGTATTTTTCCAGTGTATTTTCCCCATCAGGGTTCGCGTTATGACCTGACCTGCCAAGACGAGAACAGACATTCCCCTCCACATATAACTGGGAAGGGATGGGTTGACAAGTGGTGCGCGAGATTCTGGAGGAGACAGGTTGTTGGTTTTGGGTCCTTTTGCGCTGTCAGACGACAGAAGGTCCCCATCCTGGGCACTCTGATGAGCACATAATTGGGCTCGTTGTGCATGAACACAAATTTTACACATATGAAATCCTTCAGTTAATTTAACAGAATATAACTTAGAATTTCTCATCATCATCATCCAGCTACGGACATTCCTCTTGCTTCCACTGCAACATATCATAGATTTAACTAGCAATTATATTTTAGTCTTGTCAAAAAAGGATGGATGGCAGCAGATACAAATAAATGAAGATACACATAAACGCGAGACACATGATAAGGAGCCAGCAAGGGGCTCTACCTGTTAGCAGAATAAACTCTTGGATTAAGATGAAGATATCGTTGCATGTTTTGGTGAATACTGTGTCAACTTCATGTATACACGGGGGGATGAGTAAGAAAATTCCACGAGAAATAATGATACACTATTAACATATCTTGCAGAGAACTGAGTGGCAACTACTCGCATGAATGAATCATTCCCTGGATTGATAAGAAATTTTAGTGATGCATGCATCAAGCAAATTGCATAGAGAAAAATAGAACAGGAACGCATCTGCAACACATGCTTCATCATAGCAACAAAATCTCAACATAATAGATGATTTATTGAAAGTAACTTTCAGACATACATAAAGAAGAAGACTATATGGGGTAGTTTAAGTACCACCTAACTGGTTGGAAATGATGTTTTCCCTAGCCCTAGTCTGACCCAGCACTTTTGGTCATCCAATTAGCAACTTCTCAGAAAGTAATGAAAGAAACAAGCAGAACCCGAATCCATCACCACACATCCACGCCTTGACCACCAATTAAAAATAATCTCAAAACGAATCACCACCACCAGGTTGACCAATGTTTGTTAGTGGCACTCATGAGCCTTCATATCTCTTCACCCACTGAAATGAATCAGCATACGTGCATGCGTCATGTTTCTCCACTGAGATAAGTGATACAGAAATTGGGTGGGACTTAGAAGTGAGAAGAGCAACTTTTTGTGAGAATCAACATAAACTGATGCTTTGCTCATGTTGTGGGGGCATGGAGAAGTGTTTTCCAAAGTAACGTGTTGGTGTTGTAGCATGTGGAAGTAATGAGTCCTTTGAATGGCTGCTGTTCATTAAGTATGCCACCAAACCCATGGGTGTATGGCCAAACAGTCTATATTAATCCGTACACTAACATGATCAGTATCATCTTAAGAAGATCGCCTAGTTGGGAGGATGGAGTTTAAATCTATGATTATGTCAACTGAAAGTGGTATCCAAGAAGCTGAATAACCTGTTCCTTGTCCATCAATTCCCTATCCACTTCCACTGCAATAATCATAGATTCACTGAAACATAAAAAACTGGAGGAAAATCATCAAGTAAGAGAGGGTTTCTAGGAAGCTACTATAAAAAATATTTGTTATGCTGCCAATTTTCCATTAAACCATATGTTTTATGGAAGGAAGTGAACATGTGGGCTGTCACAATTCAAACCCTTACTTATTTAATCCTACTCTACAATTATGTTTCACTTTTATTATAATAAGTTTTCCAAGAAAATTTTGACATGTTTTATGATTTGAATCTCTACATGTTATCAGATTCAAATCCTAGGTAAAGAATGCAAACCGTAGGATTTACTAGAGAGGCAGACACTATAACAGCATAGTGTCTGTGTGCACTGTTGGCACATAGTAGACATGCACGGCAGGCACCCACTGTGAACAGTAGGCCACAACAAGCACACGAGGAAGAAAAAAATTGGGCAACAGACATGTCAAGTCCTATGCGCATACATTGCACAACATGCATGCACAGTAGGTGCACACTGTGCACAGCAGGCACGTATTGTGTGCAGCAAGTATGCACATAAGAAGAAAACAAATAGGCGTGGGAGAGACTATTGGTGTAATATTTATAAGTGATATCAAAGCACTTTTTGTGTCAGAGTATTTGCATGTGATATTAACTCATTGATAAAGTCAATATTTTGGTGTGACACTATCTCACTGTTTATGTCAATTGAAAGATTCATGATATAACATGTATCATTAGCATGCAGACGCAATAAATTCTTTCTAATATGTACATATTGTTTTTTTAAGATAACATATCAAGGTGAGATAACATTTATTTTCCAAGAGAAAGGATTAAACACTATGTAGTATTGCAAGAGATTGAGAATGTTAATTACTAGAATCGTCCAAAAATTCTCACAAAATTATTTTACCATTACATTTGCTAGAGAATGCACACAATTTTTCTCTAAACCAAAAATATTCATTTCTTAGTCTTCAAGTTTTAAGATTTATTTTTATATTTCAAACTTTTGAATTGTTAACAATAGAGTCTACAGTCACTTTATTGGCAATTACTTTTTTTTACTAATCTTTCCTTTTATTCATTGAATATTGTAATAACTAATATTAGATCAACCAAAATAATTAGTTATGATAAAATTTTATTTATTCTTTTATTTATTTCATATATTTTATTTTTTTTAATCATACTATTATATTCTTTTTATAAATTGCATTTCAAGACAACTCAACTTTGACTTTGTAAGATCTTACTAAGCACACCCATATAGTTTGTAGTTTAACACTAGCCACACCCACCTACAATCAACTTAACTCAACTCAGCTTTCTTTTCAGTCTACATTATGAACGATGATAATACTATAATAAAATTATCATATGTACTAATAAATACATATCAAATTTATTATAATAAGAATATAATTTCTTAAGTGAGAGTCTCACTATAGTCCAGACAATCTAATAGTTCATGAGTTTACTTTAATTTCAGATCAAAATAAGCTAAAAAGTTAAATATTTAACCACCTAAGGCTTAGAATTTATCCTAAGAAAAAAAAAACACGACTTATTTAAAGCAGAGTAGTTTATCGAGAAATCATATAATCTTGCAACTAACTCTTCTATTTTTGATCTTTTAATCACTTTGCAAAATAAATAAATAAGTTATACTTAGCATCCTATTTAAGTCTTTTTTGTTTTGCACCTCTTGATGGTACTAGTATGTTTAAGTCTTTTTTTTTTTGAGATATAATCTTACTTAAAATGATGTTAAACTATGTTGAAAGAGATAGACATCTTTTGAAATATAATCTCAACTTTCGAGATCTAATGTTAATCGTAAATTATTATTCATTGTAAAAATCAATCCAAATAAAAAAATGAGTCACCTCAAGATAAGAATCATTGCATGAGAATTCACTCTAACATTTAGTGTGCACTCTTAGAATACTTCATCTCTCATAGTAATGATGACCATATAAATTCTTATATCATTGATAATATCTCACAGATAAATGATATACCAACTAAACATGAAAATTATATTTATTCACAAAGATCTTGAGAATAAATTATCTAGATTTCGAGCAGCATAGTCAAATTCAAATTATAGATTATGAAAAATATTATGACAAAAAAAAATGACTAAGAGCCTACTTTTGTAAGGTTTTGATATGCAATCACTTATTTTGGCCTACATAGTGTGTTATATATATATTTTCTAGAGAAGCACATATGATAGATTAATCCAGATGTGTCAAAAGGGTCATACCAGGTGGCCTAGTCGAGCCATAGTTCCATGTGGGGCACAACCCAATATGATAGTCATGATGTGTCTGGCATGACACGATTAGATTATGGCCGGCCCTGCATTACCCGTTTGGCACAAGTCTGGGCTGGATCATGTCTGGATGTGCTTGGCCATGTCTGGCCATGCCGAGTCAAGTCCTGAGATGGCAGCCTAGGTCGACTAGACACAGAGACCGACTCATCAGTTGCGGTTTAATAATTTTAATTTTTTTTTTACAAATTTAAAATTTTAAGCTACCCATTTTTAATTACAACTTACGAGTACTGCATTATATTATTTATTTATTTCACATAAATAAATAAAAAATAAATTTATTAACATAAATGATAAAGTTTAATAATTAAAAAAACACATCCATCAATATTTAATCATCATCCAATCCAATCCAAAAAAAAAACACGTCACAATGACATAAAATAAAATTTGTTAATTATAATCATGCGACATGACATGGAAGCTCAATCCCAATGGTAATAAGTATAAATATGTAACTGATCATCACCAAGTAAGCATCTGATGATATAACTAGCAATAGGCTCAACCTAAACATCTACAAAGTCTCATGAGTCATCATCTGTCAGCAACTCTTTCGCTCTTATTCTAGCATGATTCTGGATGTACAACCTTGAATCCTCACAATCCTTCATGCATGATAGTACCTCAATAATATCAGGTCACAATCTCAATTTTCTATCCGGAATAACATTGACTGCAATAAAAAGATAATGAATTTCTTAGAACAGCATGGAATAAGTAGACTAGTATAATTTTCAACATTGTAAAATATCAAATTTCTCATTATCACTATTTGATATGATTGAATAGTAATCAATATCTATGTACCAAGATAACTCACTTCTATTTGACGGTCTACCTCATTGTTTCCCCTCGCTAACTAAATGATGAAATCATCATCTTCAAATATGATATTCATGTTCGTACTTAGAATTTGACTACTACTACTACTACAATACCTAGTATCTTAATATGTAAATAACTCAATTAACTTTTCGTAAATAAATCCTTCAAGTTCTTCTTGGTTCATACACGTGAATATGTATATCACAATATTCTCTATCCCTTTCACCTTAACCCTAGGATCCATGAAGACAATAATGAGATGATGTGACAGACCAATACTTCAAGTAATTGATTTCCATCTCAATAACCATGTCACTAAATATCAGGTTATTTCTAAACTACCTAAACATATCATTAATATTACATATGTACTTGAGTATAATACATGTCGTGAAAGTATAAACTGACGAACATATGTTTATTATATTATAAAATATATTCAAATTTTTCATAAATAAAATTCTTGTATTATAGTTTATATCGTCAATAATAAGTTTGTTACTCTTATATTGACATAGTCAAATATCATGTGTTCGTATCTAACATATTACTCCAACATCAAGTATGTATACTTTCAATGATATCTCACATTCATTTTAAATTTCTTCTTTAGACCCGCAAACAAATAGAAAATATCAAATTCTTGTTATCTGTTAGGTGTCTGAAGACATTTTTATGAGTTATGAATTTTTTCAAAAGAGAAATAATTTTAATCTCCACTTGTATTATCAGGTTAATAATGTGACACATGAATTTAACATAAAAAATATCTCTTAATGGTCCGTCTCTAATGATCCTAACAAATATGTTAATAGTTAATTCATTATTAGATACATTATCAAATATGATACTAAATATTCTATTTTTAATATTATATTTTATAAAGATTCTTATCATAAACTTATATATAGCAAAAGCATCATGAGAATAAAAAATCTTTGGAAATCCTAATAACTTTTTATTAAGTGTTCATTTAAAATTTACATAATGGGTGATGTGACATAAAAAAAATACATTATTGCAACTAATCTAGATATCAGACGTCACAGATATCACGTCACTATATTACATTAATTCATTTATTATTATTTATTTTTTTAAATTTATAATATTTTAGTATGTCATTCCTACATATAGACCTAAAAATTCTATGATATACAGGCTGAAAGAAGTCTGCATGATACTAACTATCCTATGATCCTCTAAAAATCTAATTGAAAGATACATCATGATGATCAATTTAATCATGTCTTCCTTCCAAGACTTGTTATGATATATGAAGAAGATTAACATAAAAATTAAACTAGATTTATCCTCAATGATCCCACTGCTCAGTTGGATTTGCCTAGAATCTAATACATTAAATTTTTTGATACAATAGTTGGCATGCCTCTTTAGGTGCCCAATCACGCATGCACTCCTACATATATATATTTTCTTATAATACTTACACTGTGCAAATTCCTAATTGATATCCCTACATTTTTATTATGTACTATGTTAACGTGAGTCTAGACTATATATATATAATACCTAATTAGCATTAGGTAGGCTTATGAAGAGGAGATAAAAAGACAGCCCGCACTACACTAAATTTTTTTGCTCTCTACAATCCATGCCAATGGTCAAGTTCTTTAAGCTAAAAAAAAAATTTAAAACTAAAAATATAAATTTTAGCTTTAGCATTTAAAAAGAAAAAACTAATACTGAGATCCAATAGTTAGAGAGATGATAGAGAGAGAGAAAAGTGAGAGATAAGAGAGATTTGATTTGAATAAAAAAATAAAATTTCAAATTCTATTTACATTGATTTTGTTTTAATATATTTAAAAAAATTCAATATTTTTAAATATTTAAATAGGACAGAAATTTGACAGCCATCAAATCTACTGCCATAGCTATTGAAAATGAATCCAATGGCCTAAATCTTCAACAATTGCCTATTTTTTTGTACTGTTAGTAGAGGTGTCAAACGGGCCGACACGTTATTTTAAGGCACGATCGTGCTTCCGTGTCGTGCCCGGCCCGACACGGTTTAAAAAAACTAGGCCCAACACGGCCCGCAGGTACGGTGGGCCGTGCCGTGCCTCGCCTGGCCCGCTTGGGCATTCCTGTCCGAGCGGTTCGGGATATGGGGGACTGCAGGTCGGGTCGAATCAGACCCGACCCGTGGTCTTTTTTTCCGGGAGGGGCAACAAGGGGTCGGGCTCACGGGGCACCCGGCACGGGATAAACCCGTGCCGGTTTGCCGTGCCGCGGGCCGAACCGTGCCGGGCCAGGCACGGCACGGCACGGCACGACACGGCTCGTGCCGGGCACGGATTTTTTCCGTGCCGGGCCAGCCCAGGCACGGCTGAACCGTGCCGTGCCTCGGCCCGGCACGGTTGACACCTCTAACTGTTAGAAACCAAACGAGAAGGGGAACAATAGCATATGGATGATCTAGAAGCTTCAGGGCATCAGCTTAGGGTCGGGTTGGGTCCTAGGGAGGGAAGAAAGAAGAAAACGCGTGCGTTCACATGCACTTAGGTCATGCCACACTGATATGCTCAGTCATCCATGTGGCAGATTTATTAAAAAAACTCACCATATGTATCAAGCAAGACAGGCAGAATTTTAAGAATAAAATTATAATTTTTAAAAAAATGAGTGGGATAGGCACAGTCCAAGTTCCAAGGCATAGTACCCATGCCGCTGGACCGTGCTTATGGGCTAGGCACCCATGTCGTGCCTAGCACGACATGTGGCCCAACACTACATGGCCCAGCACGAGGCCCGACACTGCCTGGCCCAGCACGAGGCCCCGACACTGCCTGGCCCAGCACGAGGCCCCGACACTGCCTGGCCCAGCACGAGGCCCCGACACTGCCTGGCCCAGCACGATGCCCGACACTGCCTGCCCAGCACGAGGCCCGACACTGCCTGGCCCAGCACGAGGCCCGACACTGCCTGCCCAGCACGATGCCCGACACTGCCTGCCCAGCACGATGCCCGGCACTGCCTGGCCCAGCACGATGCCCGACACTGCCTGCCCAGCACGATGCCCGACACTGCCTGGCCCAGCACGAGGCCTGCCACTGCCTGGCCCAGCACGAGGCCCGCCACTACCTGGCCTAGCATGGCCAAGCCATGTAGAGCCAAAAACAGCTAAGTCTCGGGCCGTGCCCAGTTTGCCTAGCCCGTTTGATATTTCTAGATTAATCTTACTTATCATATATGTGTATGATATTCTTATTATTATAGACGATGAATAAGAAATTATCCAACCCAAAGAGTATCTTCAATCAGTAATTCTATATAAAGGACCTTAAAATGCTCATTAATTTTCTTGTGAAATAGTTGACCTACTCAAGATTGAGAATGTTGATTGTTGAGGTACACAATTTATTATGAAAAAATCATAATAAAAATTAATTATATGACTATTAATTGATTAGATATAACTTATGGAATAAATATAATTAGTTATTACATAAATCATACATAACATGTTCACTTAGACATAGTAATTCGCAAACTAAGATATATGAAATCTCTAGAATCAAGTATATGTATTTGAATTGAACACTAATTTACACCAAGAATAAATTAACTATAATATTTTATACTTTTCACCTAAAATAAAAATAATAATAGATGATTATTTTAAGATTCAATGTCAATGCATAATTCAAAATGATAATAATAGTCACCTACAAGATACTTTAAGCTTGACATCTTCTTGAGAAGAGTAGGTATCTATTTTTTTCACCAACTATTATCTACTTAGATAGTCAAATAACGAGACATATAACTTTTAATCTAATATTTAAAATATAGACAAAACACATAGATATAATTATTTTTTAACAATAAGAAAATATTTATGATGAGACTATTATTATAGCCTAAATTTCAATAGTATATCAACAAGCATATATTTTTACAAAATCTTACAAATATCTAAGTTTACTTTCTATTTTTGTAAGCTTAATGATCTAGGTCTTTATGTACCAACTTAAAAGGAGTATTACAATTTGTGTCTTGTTTTTTCTTATTTCATTATATGCTTTCTAGATGAGAGCACTCAACATGTAGACTGTCTCTATCCAAATCATAGCCAATTTACTCCTATTGTATATTTATATTTTATTATATAGAGTTTTTAATTGAATTTTGTAAGTCTTAAAGCTTGAATATCTATATCATATATGTGGAATGCACAATATGCACCTATATACAAAATCATGATAGCTCTTGCTGAATGTGACTTTTCCCACACTTTAATTTTTAAAAATTTCTAATGGTTAAAAATGGGATTATTAATGTCAAATTCCTTAAGATTGTGATAATATTCGAGGAGAGCAAAAAAATAAAATAAAATAAAGAAATAAAATAAAATGTAATTCTACTTTTCATTAATTGAAAAAAAACTATAAATCACAACATATATACTCAGGTTGGATAAAGTCACATATCAGGTGCTCCCATACTTACAAATTAAAAAACAATAAGGAAACTAATAAATAAAAATAAACCTTAACACCCTCATTCAAATTAGTATATCTATATCATAAATACCCAACATAAAAAATAAGAAAAATAACTAAAATTTTAAAAGACAAAAGCATAAGTCAAGATATTTTTGTATTCGTAAGATGTGATATAAATCTCGAGACGTTGATGCGTAAATTTTTTATGCATCACAATATATAATTAATTAATATTTTAAAATATATAAAATAAAATAACATAAATAAAAATAAGTAAATAATTCATTAAAATTATAAAAAAAACATACTAATTTACTACTTTCACAAAAAATCATAACAAAATCATAAAATAAAAACTAAAGTAAATTACTTCAATTTAAATTTTCTTTTTCAATAACATTATCCTCCTCATCCAATTATCAAAAGAAGAAAAATATTCACTATCATATATCTTCATTTGATTTAAATTTTTATCTTTATCAATTGGTATTAAATTGAACTCATTCTTTTTGCCTTTGCCTCCGCTTGTAACTAGTAAAAATGTAAATTAATAATTAGGTATGAATATTAATAATTTTTTTATTAAATTTAATCAAATTTATAACTTTAATTTTTGTGTACTTACTTGGTACTTCATTAAGTTTCTTTTTGTAAGAATATGAAGAAATCTTTTGATCTGATAATACTTGAGTCTGTTGGGAATTAGATAACATAACTTTAATAGCATCAATATTGAATAACTTATCATCCCGAATCCAACAAAGATCAAGGGAAAAGAAAAGATTTTCTTTCTCTGCAATCCACTCATTATCCAAATCAATCTCATCTATCAAAATCAGATCAACATTTTATTTTCTTTATAGACTTCTTTCTTGTAATCTAGTGATGTACCTTACATACACTAGAGCATTCAACATTTAATGTTCAAGTCTATTTTTTAGTATATATCTGAATATAATAAAATAAAAAAAATTGTGTTAAAATGAAATAAATTTCTCTAACATTGAAAAAGAAATATATGTATAAAAATTTACTAAAATAAAAAATATTACCGATTCAAATGTTCTCCAATTTCTTTCACATCCCGAAGTACTACTAGACTATGGACTCAAATAATAAACTTTTGCAACTCTGATGTTGAATCCCCAAAACGCATCTACCAACTTGTAAGACTTCTTAATATTTGAGAATCAATTGCAATATGAGTCCCAAATTCATCCATTGATTGGTCAAATGAGTTCAACTGAATGTCAACTTTCAAACGTTCTTAATAATCCAACATCTTATCCAAACATTCAAATAATATTTTCCTCACCTCATCAATATTAGAGAACTTATCCTCATACTGCAATTGAGGATTAAGATAATAACTTGCTGGATGTAAATATTGATGTAGTTAAGGAATTCATCTTGTATCAATTTTTTTTTCAAATTAGACCATATTTTCTTTCCATGCCCCTACAATTAAATACAATATTCTTCTTAACAGAATTCATCAACTCATAAATATAACTCATGCTGATCTTTCCTCTGAATCAACTTCTCTTAAAACACTTACTAATGGAACAATGACCTTAATGTAAAAAGTAACATGTGGTTAAAATTTTGGATCAAACAATACTATATTTTGAGCTTTCACACCTTCAATATTTTTAGTTAATTTGCATGAACACCAATTTTCTAAGAAAAACATTACAATAAGACCTTACTTTTACTAATAAAAGCTTTGGAAAGTAAGAAATGAAATAGCAAACCATATAATTACTGGACAAAAAAGTATATGATTTTTTGTATATATTCTCATCAAGCTAAAAATCAAGTATGACCATATATGAACTTCATTACTTGCCTAACTCGGGCAAGTGTAGTATCATGAATATTTAACTTTCCAATATCTTTCAAGATCAAATCAATATAATGTGCAGTACACGAAATCCACTACAATCTTTTTTTTTTTTCATAAGCATCATTCCAATATTCACATAATTAGAAGTATTATCAGTGATGACTTGTACAATATTCTCCTCCCCAATTTTTTCAAACACGTCATCAAGATATTTAAATATCAATTTCCTATTTTTAATTGTATCAGAAATATCAATTAATTTCATAAATCAAGTGTCAACATGACTATTCACCAAAAAATCAATAATATATTTACTTTTTCCATCTGTCCAACCATCTGTCATAATTGAACATTCATATTATTTTCAAACTTTTTTGTGATCTTCCATAATGATATTTAGATCATTCACCACTTCTTTAAGAATTCATGTCATCAATTCGTGCCTAGATGAAGGCTTAAACCTGAGCTCAAAATTTACAATAGCATCCATTATAAAAATCTAATAAAGATCATTTACAGTATTGAATGGGAGACCTTTTGAATAATTAAACTTACTAATTTTTCTATATATTCCTTTCTTTTTCTTGCTTTCACCTTGAATTCAAAGTACTTTGATTAGTTTGTGAAGTGATAAATTTATCCATGAGTTTCCTAGGAATAGGTTTGTCACTCCTACTCCCACTCCCACTCCCACTCCCACTCTCACTCTTACTCCCTAAGACATTTTTTATTTTGGACAAGACACTCTCATTCATTGAAGTTGGACTCATACCAATTTCTTGGAACAATTCATTTCTTTTTATTTTTTGATCCTTATAATTGGTCAATATCTCTTTGCGCTTCAATCTAATATCTTCACTAACTTTGGGACATGATTTCATACCATGAAGAGTTCCAACAATGTGATGTTTGTGTCTATTCACTCCTATCACGCATCTTTGATTATAAAATTTACATCTAAAATATTGCTTCCCAAAATCTTCAATAACATAATTCCATACAAGATCTTTTCTTGATATTTTCGAATCTGAGGAACTCATCATGAAAGAATTACTAATAATAATATTTAGTTATTCAAATTTCTATATAATAATAAAATTGACTAAAAAATAATAACAAAACAGAATTGAAAGTAATTAAAAAATTAAAATTAAAATTACTTAAATTAATTATAAATATTAATGTATATAAGTATTCTCATATATTTTTTGAGAAAATACTACTTTATTCATAAATTATTTAAATTGTTTATCTATAACTTAACTATACATATGACTATATATTAACTATATACAAAACTATATATCTATAATTATATATATCATTATTTTTTTATACTATACATAAACATAACCACATATTTAACTATATATAACTATTTATAATTACATATAATATATATTAATATGCAACTATTTTCATATATATATATATATATATATATATTATATGTATAATTATTTGAATACCTATATGTTTTACAATATATAACTAATTATAATTATATGTATAATTAATTAACTATATGTATAAATATTTATAATTAAATACATTATATCTATAATTTAAGTTTTAACATATATAACTATATGTTAAAAAATACATATAATTATTTATATTAAGCTGGATAAGTATTTACAACTATATATACTATTACTATGTATTACTATGTGTAATTATGTATAACTATATATATATATATAATTAAAAATATACTTATGAAGCAGTACCGAAAAAATTGAGATTATATGATGTGGGCGTCGGCATCGAATTATATGAAACAGTGCCGAAGCAATCAAATTATATAGAGCAGTACTGAAAAAATCAAATTAGATAAAACAGTGCCAAAAAAATCAAGATTTTCAAGTGGGGAGCATTAGCATTAGATTCGGTGTTGGCTTCAGCATCAAAATTTTTGAGTAGCGCCGAAAAAATGATCAGCACTATTTAGGCTTTACGAAAACTATTTTTTTTAAATTTTTTGAAGACACCTCGTAGGCATACGCTTCTTTCTTCGAGCGTGAAAGGTGCATTTTAAATACGCCTCAAAATACCTCACAGAAGAAGACATACATATATCTTGTACGTCACCTTTTGTCATGCGCCTTTAGACATTTTGTGCACGCCTTGCCCTGGAGCATGCTCCAAGGTGCGCCTCGTTTGCATTTTTTTAAAACACTAAAAATAACTACAATCCTCAAAGTACCTTATTGAAGATGTCTAAAATATACTCACTAATAGATATATACATCTAAGAAGCACAGACACAGACACGGAAATATGATACGGCAGGATACGAGGACACGACAAATTCAAAAAAACTAGGATACGAATACGACTAGGATACGACATAATAAAAAAATAAAAATAAAAATTAAAAATTATTATATATAAATATTAGGTATTTTATAAAATAAAATAATATATTTTAATTTATTAAATAAATATATATTTTTTATATTATAAAATTAAAATATTGTATTTTATTTTATAAGATAATATTTATAATTATCTTATTTTATAAAATAATATTTAATAATAATCTTATATTATGTAAAAATATAATTTTTTTATTTTATAAAAATCAGGCCGACCCCCCCCCCCCTCCCCACACCCCCTACCTCCCATAAATCGCGCCCTGCCTCACACAAATCGTGCCCTACCTCTCCACAGAATCACGCATGCCCCCTGGCTCCCACAAATCATGCCCTCCTCTCCACAAATCACGCTCGCCCCCTGCCCCCTCCATTGAATCGCACCCGCCTCCTGCCCCCTCCATAGAATCGCACCCGCCCCCTGCCCCCTCCATAGAATCGCACCCGCCCCCTGCCCCCTCCATAGAATCGCACCCGCCCCCTGCCCCCTCCATAGAATCGCACCCGCCCCCTACTCCCTCCATAGAATTGCACCCGCCCCCTGCCCCCTCCATAGAATCGCACCCGCCCCCTGCCCCCTCCATAGAATCGCAATCACCCCCACCGCCCCACAAAATCGCGCTCACTTGCGCCGCCTCACAGAATCGGCCATAATGGGCGACGTCGTCAGGCGTTGTTGGAATGGATACGGCAGCCGACGCATCCGTCCGATACACCACGTGGCATATCGGATATGGATTGATGAACGATACGCCATGTGACAAATCGAACATGTATTCGTGCCGTGTCGGTACCATGTCCACGTGTCCGAGTGTCCGACACGCGAACACGCCTATATGGAGCCGTATCCGTGCTTCCTTGATATACACTATAACTATCGATTTGTCTTTGATCTTTTCTAGCATGAAATTATAATTTAGCTTGGTATATTTTATCTGCTCATAAACTATAATATTAACAATTATATATCAAGTTGTCTAGCTATCATAGTAAAATATCAATCTTTGAACTTATAATGATAGCACTTCAAAGAAATGACAAATCCATTAAAATTCATAAGTAACTAATATCATAGCTAAATACTATGCATCTACATTTGATATAGAAATAACTATCTGTCATTTATTTTTTTCAAGAGACAGAATTAACTCCAATAAAAATATAAACCTCAATTATGAACCTCACTTTCAAGATCATGACAATACAACACACTACTCATGTTCAACTGACATATGATCCACTTGGAGAAACAATAATAGAAAATTTTAATAAACCACATCAAAAATATGTGTAAATTCCTTAGCTAACCTAACCATTAGCCATTAATTTTTCCTTTTAATCAAGTCTTCTTTATTTACTCTCACATGTATTCCACTATAAACTTACCATATTTTAAAACATGATCTTGTGTATAATAAAAAATGATTATAATTTTTAATCTTAAATAACATGTTATAATTATATATGATTAATTATCTTGAAAAGAATATCAAAGATACTATAGCTATCAAGAAAAAAATGAAAATGAAAATCATACTCATTGTACAAGACTCACAATTTAGCACAGGATTTGTGTGAGATTGTGTTTGATGAATCTTAACTGTCTGACCCTCAAAATTTGGAGAGGCTATGTTTGACAAATCTCAAACCGGAGACATAACATCTTTAGATAAAAATACTTGCTATTATATCAAATCATAACCTATAACATATACATATAATACAAAGACTTCTCAACTATCAAGAAAAAGAAATGAAATTAAAATATTTAGTATGAAAATAAGAGATGAATATACATATAGTAATTGATATTGGATAGAATAAATCATTAGCTTTTTTCATAGAGTAATCAAAAAATTTAAATCAATACTCTAAATTAAATTAGCTAACATGATCGATGACTTGCCAAGGAAAATATTTAAACATATTCATATAATATATATCTTTAGGCTGGGATCATCACGTCTCCTACTATTTATCTCCTCTTGGAAAGACAGATTTCTTATCTTATGAAACACTCAAACTTGGCTCCTCCTAGTTCACATAACCAAAGAATACCCTTTATTCTCTAAAACTGTTTTGGAAGAAACTTATATAAGAGTCAGGTTAGTTATCACTAAGTAAGGAGTAAGAACTTGATTAAAAAAATAACTTTATTATAATGTTGCCCAAATGTACACTTTCAAATAACCTCACATTTGTGCTTGTAATGATCTTTCTAACCTTTAATAAGTTGTACAAATAACTATTTTGAGTACTAGAATACCTAAGAAAAACATATTTGATAACATGAGCAATTGATTTCTATCTATCCAAATAAAAAATCCAAAATAAAATAAATAAACAAAAAAATATTAGGTAAAATATAAAAAAAAATATTACTCCTAAATATAAAAAATGATGTGACAAGATTGAGAAGATAAGATACAACATTCATTTCATTTAAAAAATAATGATTAATATCATATCTCTATAAGAATATTTAAAAATACTTCTATATAGAAATAAAATTGGTATTATATCAACTAAATATCAATACTTTCTATCATATTGTGTGTATGAGCATTAATACAATATAATTGTGAATTATCTCATACTATTCAAAGAAACATGAAAAATAATGAAAAATATATTTCAAAATATTATCATTTTTTAATATTTTAATATGAAAACTAAATTACATTTTCACTTTTATAAATTTTATAAAAATAAACAAAATTTGACAAATTTTATTAAAAAGAGACCATGAATTATATCTAATATAATCATTTTTTAAAAATAATAGAAAATCTCACACTATCATATATGATTGTCCTACAAAATCTTCAAACAACTGAATGAATTAGATATAACATATCTCAACTAATACACTCCTATAATGAAAAATAGTAATAGCTAGTATATTTTCTATTTGACATGCATCATAGTCAATTGAGGTTACTCTTTTAAGACTTGGCACTATAATTTGTAGCGTATCTAATGATTACTGTTCCAGCTAAGAGTATACAATTGGTTGATTAATAGCAGTCAAATACCTAAAGAGACTCATAAGGGTGAAAAAAAATAAATATTATCTTTCTCCCTCAATTTCCAAAGAAGTCATATGTTTGATCAGTCAATCATACACAAAAATATTAGAAGAATAAAACATATTAAAACCTAATTGCTTAACGAAATAACTAATGACAAAAACATTTTGACAAAACCCTAACACATATAATGATGTCATTGACTTAGAAGTATCAAATGAATCGTGCCAACAGCACGGCCCAGTTTTTAGTGGCCCAATCAGGCCACCATGCCGTGTCATGCCTAGCATGGCACGCCTCAATTTTGGGCAGCCTGACATAGCTCGTCAGCTCGAGTCTGTCCAGTTTCAGGGCAAGTCGTGTCGGGTCATGTCGAATCGAGCTGGTTTGGGCCTAGTTTTCTAGCTTAGTTTGAGTCCAAGACCAACATGCACAGTCGCACTCAACTCACCGTCTTAGTCTCAAAATTGTGGATTAATTTTTAAAAATTTTATTTTACAAATTTCATATTTTAAATTTAACATTTATGAGTTGCGAGTGCAAAATTACATTATATTATTTATTAAGTTTACATAAATTACAAAAAATATCAAAAAATAAACACTAATTATTCATTTTCCAAAAATAAATAAAATAACAAAAAATCATAACTCATAAATCATAACAATAATATAAAATAAGTATCGTCAATCTCAATCATAATTATAATAATACAACAACATCAACTATCTTAATGACTTAATCTCAATACCATCTCGTATGAGTATACTACTGATCATCATTGTGTAAGTATCTGATGGTATTACTAGTGATAAGCTCAAACTTTTCAAAGTCACATGAGTCATCATCTGCCATCAACTCTTCCGCTCTTGTTTGTGCACGATTTCGATCATGGATGTCTAACCTTAAATTCTCTCAATCATTCATTCATGCTAATACCTCAATAATATCTAGTCACAGTCTCAATCTCATATTCAAAATCACATTAAATACAATAAAAAAAGTAAACTCTGATACTACGATCAATACCAGAGGAGTCAGTGGATATCATGTCATCTTAGGCAGCACGGGATATGAGGACTCATATAATTTTTCCCATTATAAAATATCAAAATTCTTGTTATCGGTAGGTAAAAGGATTGAGTAGTAATCAATATCTAAGTACCGAGATAGCTCACTCTTATTCGACAGTACACCCAATCATTTTCTCCTCACTAACTAAATAGAGAAATCATCTCCGAATAAGATATCTATGTCTGTACTCAAAGTTTGGCTATTACAACTACCATACCTAGCATCATAATATGTAAATAACTCAAATAACTTCTCATGAATTAACCTTTCAAGTTGATGTTCCCGATTCATGTATGAGAATATATATGTCAAAATATTTTTTACCTCTTCTACTTTAACCCTAGAGTCCATGCAGACAGTTAGACAATAAAGAGATGAAATAGTGAACCAATACTCTAAGTAGTTGATTTTTATCTAAAGAGTCATATCACTAAATATCAGGTCATCTCTAAATTTTTTAAACATGCTACTAATATTACATATGTATTTAAGTGCAATACAAGTCATGAGAATATAAACTAATGAACATATGTTCATCATATCATAAAAAATCTTTATAATTTCATAAATAAAATTCATGTATCTCAATCACTGACATCAATAATATATTCAACACCCTTAATATTGATATATTTAAAAATCACGTATTCATATTCAACATATGACTCCAAGATAATGTATATATAATTCCAATGATATCTCATATCCATTTGAAATTTTTTTTTCTTCAGATCTGCAGACAAACATAAATTATCAAACTCTAGTTATCTACCAGACGTCCAGAGATATTTTAGCAAGTTACATATTTTTTTTAAATAGGAAAAATAACATTCGTCCTCGCTTGTACTATGAGATTAAAGACGTGAGATATGCATTTTCTACGTGAGGCGAGGTGAGGCGAGGCACCAGACCAACTGGGGGTAGGAGTATGGGTGAGCCCGACGAGAGCTCGAGCTTGGCCCAATCGGACTATGCCCGAAACTCAGCCCAAGTTCCAGGGCACAATACCAAATTGTGCCATTGAACAGTGCCTTCGGACCAAGCAGCCAAGTCGTGCCTGATCTAACACAAGGCCCGACAAGACACGAAGCATGCCTTGAGCTAGCATGACATGGGCCCCAGAATAGTTCTGGACCGTGTCATGTCGAGTCAGGCATGACTCAGTCGGGCCATGCCTCATTTCGGACCTGGGCTGCTCGACCCACTTGATACCTCCACATTGACCACAAAAATTCAAGACTCCACAAAAAAAAATAAAAAAAAATGTGATAACATATGATATGAGTATCAACTCCTAGATTTATGATTCAAGAATCAAGAATGCGATGATGAGAAAAAAAAATTATAAAAATATAAGTATCTTAGCTACATTTAGTAATGCCCAAGAAAAAAAATATAAAATATTTTTTATGAATAAATGTAATAAAATTAGTTGTGCACGTAGAAAATCTAGTTTTAGTGGATTCAACAATGTGTTATATTGACCCTAACCCCCAAAATATCCCATGTACGTTAGGATGCAATACCTAACAAATCTCTTGAATGTGTCCCAACCACCCATAAAGAATAAGTCACCACTGACTTCCTCCCTCTCAAAACAACTCTAACTCTCTCACTATTATCATGTGAAATCACAATACTTGTTTGAATTTAGATGTGTCAAAAAGATCGGACAATGCCCACACAACTCATTTTAGAGTGGCATGACCCAGTCGTGTCACCGTGTCCTACCAAACATGATACAAGAAGGTTTACACCTAGCTCGAAATGACACATTTGGCCCACAAAATACTAATTCATGCTAGTTCATGCTAGCACGAAATGGATCACATTGTTTTAAACTTTTATGCTGAAATTTTAAATTCAAATAAAATATATAATTTTTTTAAATTTAAATTGTTATTGAATTTTTTTAATATTACACTTAAAAAAATTTAAAAATATATAAAATAAAATAAATAGACATTATGCATTCGCATCTCACGAACATGTTCAACTCATAAAATAATAAAAAATTCATTTAATTTCATAAACAAAAATAAAATATAATACATACCCTGAAATATATACTTTTATAAAATATGATGAAGTGAAACATAACTATTAAAATAATAAGTATAATATATTAATAATGTATAAATCATTATGAAATAAATAAATAACATAAATAAATTATACTACATAAATCATTACATCATAATCATATATAAAATTTAAAAATCAAATGAATCATCAATTAATATCTGAAATACTGATATAGTAATGTGAATTTAGATATAAATAATTATTATCATACATTCGTCTAAAGATATTGCAAAAGATGACCTCAATATCTTCGATCTTCATGTCTCATTAATTATCATTTGTCACCATCTCTTGTGTCTTACCATGAATGTATAATCTCGGATCTTCTAAATCTTTTATATATATAAGTACCTATAAATAATCATAATCTTGATCTCATATCTAAAATAATAGTAACTTCCAGAGAAAAAGAAGACTCCGATATTATGATAGACACCAGAAGGATCAATAAATCATGTGTCATATTAAATAGCACAAGATAGATGGATTCATATGATTTTGATCAACTCAAAATATCTAAATTCTTATTATCATATGATAAGATATAATAGTAATTGAAATCTAAGTACCGAGATTGCTCACTCATATTCGATGAACCACTTTATCTTTTGCTTCTAACTAACCGAATAAAGAAGTCATCATCTTCAAATATAATATCTATGCATGACTTTGAGCCTGGATGCAACTACTATATAACTAGTCTAAGTTAGTTAATTTTTTGTAAATAAAATCTTCAGATTGACATTCTTGGTTCATGCATATGGACGTATATTAAAATATTTTCTACCTCTTCTACTTTAACTATTTAATCCATACACAGAACCAAATAATATAAAGTTAAAATTAAATACTAATATTTTAAATACTTAATTTTTATCTCAATAGTCATAATACTAAATACAATATGACACTTATATTTTCTAATCATACTATTAATATTGCATATACACCTAAATATACTACAAGTATAAAAGCATACACATATTTGTCATGTCATAAAATATCTTCGAAAATTTATATATCATAATCTGAATCATCAAAAATATATTCGTTGTTCTTATTATTATAGTATAACATCACATGTTGATAATAAAGACATGACTCTAACATAAGATAGATATAATTATTAAAATATCTCACATTTATTTGATTTTTTTAGGATCACAAATAGATATTGATGATTAAACTCTTATTGTCTACTAGACATAATAAAATATTTTAGTAAATTTCTTATTTTTTTAATACAAGAGAGATAACTTTCATTTTTGCATGTATTATCAAGTTAATTACATGACAGATGCACCTAATATGAAAATTTTTATCTAACAGCCAATTTCTAATAATTCTAACAAATATATTAATAATTACTTTATTATTAGAAATATTATCAAAAGTAATATTATATATTTTATTCAGAATATCATATTTCTTAAAGATTCACATTATATGCTTATATAAGACAAGATCATTATGACGAACGAGAATCTCAAAAAATTTTAATATTTTTTTATTAAGTTTTCATTTTGAATCTACATAGTAAATGGTATGGCGTATGAATAATACATAATCACGACTAATCCATATATCAAACGTCATGGACACCACTACACTATATTTTTTAAATTTATTAATTATTAATTTTTTTTATAACTTATAATATATTATTATATTATTCCTACTTGTGGATCTAAGATTCCTATGATAAACAGGCAAGAGGTAGATCTGCATAATACTAACTATCTTAAAATTCTCTAAAAATTTAATCAAAAAACTCATGATCATAATTAATCTAGTCATGTATTTTCTCCCAAAAATTATTGAGGTATAGGAAGGAGATGATCAATGAAGCTGAACCTATACTGGATATAATTTGAAAGGCTCTGCCAATCAGTTGGATTTGCTTGAAATATCTCTTAAAGTGACCAATACTACATCTTTTCTCTATTAGAAGAGAGATCCTAAACAAAAAAAAATACAATCAAAAAATATGGAAAAAATATAAAAAAACCTCTCTCGTAGATACACAAGTTGATATGGAATACTATTTAAAAGGATACAAGAACAAATTCAGTTGATCAATAGTCAATAGTTAATATCACTTTCCCTCTAAGTCTAGAAATACTTCTATGCAATAGAATATATTATCAATTTAATTTAATATTTATTTTTTCTTTCAGTTGATCAGTAAGCCAGGTAAAACTTCATCTCCTCATGGGGATACTTACATCTCATGTATTGTAGAACACTCACATAAGACTTTATTATGATCTTTAGTGAGTAACAATTATACGTTATGCCCCTTCTAAGTTCAAAAATATCCAAATAAATATATATTTAATTGCATAAACATTAATTTTTTCTCCGTCAAAAAAGAAATCCTAAACAAAAAAAATACACTCAAAAAAACTTGGATAAAATATATAAGAAAATCTTTCTCATAAATACCAAAGTTGATATGAAACACTATTTGAAAGTATAAAAGACCAATTCAGTTGATCAATAGCCAATAATTAATATCACTTTCCCCCAAGGAAATCTAGAAATACTTCTAAATAATAAAATAATACCATCCATTTCAATTAAAAATTTATTTTTTCTTTTAGTTGATCAGTAAGCTAGGTGAATCTTCATCTCCTCCTCGTGAGGATACTTACATCTCATATATTGTGATTTCTGGTGAGTAACAATTATACTCCTAAAATACTAAAGTATCCAAATAAGATATATTTAATAGCATGAATATTCATTTTTTCTCTATCAAAAGAGAGATCTTAAACAAAAAAAACACTCAAAAAACTTGAATAATATATAATAGAAATATACTATCAATTTTAATTAAATATTATTTTTTCTTTTAATTGATCAATAAGCGAGTGTATCTCTATATCCTCCATGTAGGGATACTTACATTTCATATCTTGTGGAACACTAACATTAGACTTATTATGATATCTGGTGAGTAACAATTATACCCCTTCTAAATACTAAAATGTCCAAAAATATATATTTGATGGCGTAATATTCATCTTTTCTCTGTCAAAAAAGAGATCCTAAACAAAAAAAAACACTCAAAAAAACTTGGATAAAATATAAAAAAATCATTTCTCATAAATACACAAGTTAATATGAAACACTATTTGAAAGGATAAAAGACCAAATCCAATTGATCAATAAAATCAACAATTAATATCACTTTCCATAAAGGAAGTCTAAAAATATTTCTACATAATAGAAAAATATCATCCATTTCCCATTTCAATTAAATATATATTTTTTTAGATGATCAATAAATCGGGTGAATCTTTATCTCCTCCTTATATGGATACTTACATCTCATATCTTGTGGAACACTCACATAAATATATTTAATAGTATGAATATTCATCTTTTCTCTATTAGAAAAAAGATTCTAAAAAAAAATAGACTTACAAAACTTGGATAAAATATAAAGAAACCTCTCTCATAGATATAAATGTTGATTTGGAACATTATTTGAAAAGATAAAAAACCAAATTTAATTGATCAGTATCCAATAGTTAATATCACTTTCTCCCAAGGAAGTCTAGAAATATTTTGATATATAAAAAATATCCTATCCATTTCAATAAAATATTTATTTTTCCTTTTAGTTGATTAATAAGTCTTATGAATCATCTCATATTTTTTAAAAAATAAATAAAAAAATTAATATAAAATAAACTCCAAATCATTATTATTTCTCAAAATTTTAGTATTACTAGAAAATTATATTTTATAGCATTTGATAAAATTTAATAAAAATAAATATATTTTAAGATGTTTTTTTAAAAAAAAAATTATATAAATTTAATATAATCATTAATAAAAATAATAAAATATATCAAATGATCATAATGATAGTCCTACAAGGAACACAAATATCTTGATGAATCATATAAAATATATTTCTTATAACACCATCCTAATATGTTAGAAAAAAAAATTTAGCATGTTTTCTTAGCAATACTAAATTATAACATCATCTTAACATATTTCACAGTCAATAAAAATCATTCTTTTGTTTGTTTCCATAATCTTTAACTCACCTAATAATAAATATTAAAACTAAGAATGTACAATTAGTGAATCCATGATAACCAAACACCTAAAAAGATACATGAAGTAGAGAAAAATATATCAATCCATCAAGCTCAATCTTTAAAAAAATCATTTGAATTATCCATCAATTCATCATAGAAATATCAAAATGAATGCATATTTGGTTTCATGCTTTGTAAATAATTAATTAAAAATAATTTATGTTAAAAGTCAAGTAAAAAAAAATACAAATCAAAAAAATAAACATAACATTAATATTGTCATGCCTCATATCTCATAGAATAATATCATACACTAACATAATATCAAATACTCTAAATTAAATAAAAAAACATGATCAATTGTGCATGAATATCGCCCACTTAATATGGCCAAGAGTTCAAAATAAAAAAAAAAGAAAAAAAAGCAAAAAATATAAAAGTATCTCATCTAGAGTTGGTAGCCTACAAGAAAGTAAGGCTTGAATACCCCTTCTAAGTAAGTCTAACAAGATTGGTAGGTGTATACATAGAAAATCCATCCTAAGTAAATTAGGTAATCTACTATACAGCCGCGAAACCCCAAAATATCCTCCATAAGTTATATATAAATCCAGCATCTCTCCTTTGTATGTCCTAACCTCCTACAAAAAAAGCAAGTCACCAATTCCTTTCCTCTAGAAGCAACTATCCCAACTCTTTCATTACCATCAAACCTAGATTAAACTTTATTAGTCAATTTCTTATCCTAACTCTACTAAATCTATGTGTAGTTGTAGATACTTAAATCATCATTTAATAAATCTCTAAAAAATTATGAATATCTTTTAAGTAAGAATGTGTTAATAAAATAGTATATTATCCACTCAATGAATACAAATACAAAATGTTATAAATCTAGTTACCTAATCTTTTCATAATTATCAAATCTACTAATACAAATATCATCACATTAATCTTTTCTCACAATTATGTCCAAGTTGCATATTGAGTTGTATGATCCCAATCAATCAATCTATGTCAGCAACTCAGTAATATTAATTTATAATTAAAACATCATAGAAAAATATGATAACATACCAAAATCTCAAACTTCCTTACATATCTAGCAAGAACCAAATATATTAATTATACTTGAATGAAGTAACTGTCACAAATAAACTAATAATTACAAAGCAATCACTTATTAATCATCTGAATTAATCTCAATAGATCATCTAATAAAAATAGCAAATATATTTGCCTTAAAAATCAAATTCTCACCAAAATAGCTCATAGCTAGAAGAGTCAAAAAGAAAATTTGGCTAGGCCAGCTCAATTTTTGTAGCCCATCATATTGGACATAGCTAGCTCAAACCCAAACTAATAACCCATCACGAGTTAGTAGGACCCTTTCCTAGACACAAGTTAGGTGAGAAGCAAGTTTGTACCTAAGAACAAGTCAGATCATGCATGAGTTTGTACCTATGTACCATACAAGTCATTGATTGGGCACGACCAAGATCCGAGTCAGGCATGCTACAAGTCCAAGTAAAGTGTAGCAAGGTCCAAGTCAAGCACATCATTGGTCCAACTATAAAGGCCAAAAGTGGATCATACTTGAGCTCGAGCATGTGACCAAGCTAGGCACATACTATGATCAAGCCCACAAATGAGATTGTACACTAGCTTGGGTCATGCTTGAGCACAAGTTATTGTACTTCTTATTGTATTGATTTGATGTAAACAAAATAATAAAAAGTTAAATATTCATAATAATACACTTTTTGTAACTAAGCAAGTAGTGAAATTTATATGTGGATACTTGAGTTCTTAGTTTGACTAAAATATTTACAAAAAAAATATAAGCTTCTTTATTCTATAGTTACCAAGTTTGTTACTATGTTACTATGATACTATCCAATATTTTTATAAGCAAAAAATAATTATCATAATAATATTCTCATCAAAAAAATAATATTTAAACACAAGCTTAAAAAGTATATGTCAAAGCTCAAACTATCATATTATTTAATCTAAATCCCTAGTCTTGTATTATTTTTTGCATTAATATTTCTATTTCATTACTTAGTATCTTGTGAGAGATTACATCAGATAAAAAATTAACCATGAGTTATATTTATGAGTTGATATAAAGAAGAAGATTAAAAATTAATTACACGACATTAAAAAAAACATGGCTTAATTTAGAGAAAAATTAATACTAAATGCACTCTACGAATTTTTCAACTTCAACATGCAATAGATTATTACATTAATCATCAATTATGATATTAAGATAAGTTCTCTAATTTAGATGCAAAAAATAATAGATTATTTGAATGTATTTATAAGATATTAGATTATTAAAACTATTTAAAATTTAACAATCAATTGGATGCATATGACAAAACAATTGGTGAATTTAGATGTCACATTGTGATTGGTTCTCAATAGTATAAAAGTCATAAAAAACTATGGATATATATTGGGGTTCAACATCTTAGTTGCAAAAATTCATAGTTTAAGGCCTTTTATGCAATTAATTATGCATAAAAATCTGCACACGTGCACGCGCGAGAATTATAAAAAAAAAACTTAAGAAAACTCTGCAACTGTTTTGCTTAGTTGAGCCTATTACCTACGGCATAACCTCCTCCGATAATGATGCCATGCTTAGAAATGAAAGATTGACTACTATGAATCCCCTAGATATACATGCTTGCTAAATCCACTCGACTAAGCCATAGCCTGTCAGATTCTAGTAAATTTAAGCCTCTTTGACTTTCAAAAAATGTGTGGCTTGTTAGTAGTGCCTCAGGATGAAAAAAAAATTACAGTATACTTATTACTTTTATAATTTTTATCCATACATTTCTATATTATTAATAAAAAATTTTATTTCATTTTAACAGAAATGATTCTGTTTATTATTTGTATGTTGATACATAAAAAACGTAAACAAGAAAGATTTAATACTCTAGTGTATGATTTTATGTTGAGAGAGCAAAAGCTATAAAAAATATAATATTAATTTAATTTTGGTACATCATACATGAGATTAATTCATATAATGAATTGATTATGGAGAATAAGGATCTCCTCTAGTTCGAACTTTGTAGAATTGAAGATTAGCATAGTTTGTATGAATGTTAATATTATAAGAATTGTGTTACCCAATGACCAAGAAACTCAAACATTATCTAATAATATGATTTCGATAGTGAACTATATTATTCATTATCAAATAATCATCCTACATAACGAACCTTACTGAATTAATAAGTGTTTAAAATTTTAAGTCATAAATTTGTTAAATTTAATAATAAAATATTTAACATTTAAAAATAATTTATTACTTTATATTAGGCATGAGTAGAGAAAAAAGTAAAAAAGAAAATATTTAATTTAATACAAATTCATGAAGTTAAAGATGCAAATGAAATAAAAAAAATTGATAATAAATATATTTTTATTATTAAAATATTGAATGAGGATGATGATGTTGTAGAGTAGGATTTGAATTGAAATACTTTACTCTATTTATTATGTCATGACTTAGTTATTGATTTTTTATGAAAGTTTAGAATTAAATTATAATTAATTCTTTATTATCTTAATGATTAAAAATTTATATACGTTAGTTATGATTAATTCTTATTATTATTATCTTATTGATTTTTTATTATAATTAATTCTTTATTATGTCATGAAAGTTTTGATTTTTTATGACTTAATTATTATCTTAATGAGGATGATGACGTCATTATGAATTTTTATATACGTTTCAAATTATATTAATGATTGAATTTATTTTTTATTTTATGACTTAGTTATGAAATTTTTGTAAAAATTGAGAACTTAAATGATGATTTCTAAAAAAAATTCTAATTAATTATTTTCATACTTTTAATTATGTTATTTTTTAATTTTTTTTTATATTCTAAACTATATTTAATTATATAATGTAAATCTCAAAAAGTTTATCCCGTAATACCTCAAATCTCATGTATGACCTTATACTTTCATTTAAAAAAAAGTAGTTTTGCATGACAGTGCACATTGCAACCCAACCTTCACACCTATATACCTAACCAACCAAATGGCATAGAGAGAACTAGGTTCTAGTGAAATACTTTTCCAAGATTTCAAGTAAGACTTGACTATGTCAAAAGACACAAGTATCATAGTGCATAATGAGAAAGACTAAACTAGCTAAAAGGACAACTTAGTATAGAATCATATCCACAAACTAATATTCTACGACCTCAATGTAACTAAGGAAAATGATTGTCATTATCTTTTCACAACTAGGGCACTAAGAAACCTGGGAACTATAACAAAAGATGGACCAATGTAATCCTCAGCTCAAATGCATAGAGATCAATTAGAAAATCATATTTAAAAAATATTAGTCTCAAACAACATAACATTGACATCAATAAATATTTCCTAATGAACAAGAAAATATTTGTACATTTGTTTGTGACAATAAAGGTTATAAAACTAAAATAAATGGTTTTTTCTACTAATTTATCTTCAAATCATTAAAAATCATGAATGAGACAAGAATAATTAAATACTCTTGATTTTAAAATACAAAACCTCTCTCATAAATGAAGGATCTTGAAAAAAACAAACATAACAATGAAAAAAAATAAGTGTCACTTCAAAAATACTTCAAATATTTTTTAGGACATAATTATCAGTTATCACTACAAAATAGGCATCTCATCATGTAACTATTTTTTTTTCTATCAACAAAATCATTTTGAGATGATATATTAGAAAAATGATGTCTAGTGTTACATTTTTTTATCAAAAATATTAGTGCCAAACTATCTAGAGACTAGAGTATATTAAAATACATTGTAGCTTTTCAAATTATAATTTCATATTTATATTTAACTTTAACATTTTATAAAAACGCACAAAAATATGTAAATAATAATAATCTTGTTTACACGAATATGCTAACATATTTATAAAATAATCATTTATCATGGTGCATAAAATATAACATGGATGCGTAGATTCTAGTATCTTAGAATCAATAAATTTCACATTTTTCACCCTTTCATGAATGCCTCTATAAATGATTGTTTAAAAAGGTAATCATTATACAACCTATGGAGATTAAACTTAAAATAGATCTATATAAAGAAACACAATAGTGTAAACAACCACTTCACTGCCCATATTATTACTCCATTAAAATATACTTGAGTTGTAGTCAAATCCTGTAACATACCCAGTCAAGAAAAAAAGACAATATATTTGAGTTGTCGTGCAAGATAACTGGCACATAAAAGATTAAAGCCATATTTGATATAAACGATCAGCTTTTCATTGTCATATCCACCTGGACGCCTTTTCCTCCATCACTCACAACTTAACGGAAGCATAAACGGTACCTCATTCACGACAAAAACAAATCAAGGCTTAGAGTAGCCCCGGAAATGACAGTGTAAATTTGGCAAACAGAATAACAGGAACTACACTGAAACTGGAGCAAAATTCTCCATTTCATTGCTTCAACAAATTCCTGATCAATGCTTCCCAAATGATAATAGTAAATGTTAGAGCAATAGGAACGCACGATGTAGTAATCATTCAGATACACACTACACTGTGGTAAAACTTGGTCATGATATCCGTTGTTGGGCAATTTGGTCTTTAATATCCGTTGTTGGGCAATTTGGTCTTTAATATCCGTTGTTGGGCAATTCGGTCTTTAATATCCGTTGTTTTGGGCCTTTTGGCATATATATATATATATATGTATGTATATATATATATATATGTATGTATATATATATATATGTATGTATATATATATATATATGTATGTATATATATATATGTATGTATATACATATATATATATATATATATGTGTGTGTGTGTGTGTATATATATATATATGTATGTATGTATGTATGTATAATTACATCAATATAAATTTAACAATCGACAAGACTATAACAACTAGGATAGGATTAGAGGCGTTTATTAGGCTGGCGGCCCGGACCCAGCCCAAAGCCTGGCTAGTTTCAGGAGTGCCTGGCACAACCTGACCAGCTATTGTAGCGAGCCTGGGCTCATGCCGGGTGCACCCTCAGCACAAGTCGTGTCGTGCTATGTCAAGGGTTTTCGGCCCGCATGTCGTGCAAGGCACGACACTGGTGCCTGGTACATGGGCATGGCTCGGGTGACAATGCACCGAGTGATGCTCGACGGGAGGACGACGCGACGACATCTGACAGATCACAATTTGGAACGCCCGACGGGGCGATGACGGCGCGGCGCTGAAACCCTAAAATTTTAAAAATTAGTATGTCCCGACCCGTACTAGCTGACATGATCTAGGTTGAATCGACCCGAACCCATGCAATTTTCGAGCCACGGGCCCGTGGCTGGCCTGCCCTATAAAGAACTATGGTGTGCCTAGAACGGCATGCCATCCCAGTTGGGCCCACAAAATGTGCCAGCCCGGTCCGACCCGATCCAACCTAATCCATTTGACACCTCTAGATAGAATATGTAATTCCCAAGTTTATTTTTACGAAAAAAAACAAAAACATCAAAATGGTAGGAGACTACAAAAGCAAAACAAAACTATTTTATTTTTTTGATCCACGATCACAAAATTTTTTATTTCCAAAATATAAAATATTTATGTTTTGTTTGGTATTTCCAAATTTATCTTGTCCGGGAAATTAAAAAAACATTATTTATTTCAAACATGAATAGTATTTTCGAAAATACTATTCATGCTAAAAATCATACCAATTTTGTTTTTATTTTTCCAAAACAATATACTACGTATAATTATATATACAATAGACTATATATATAGTTATATATATGATAAACTATACATAAAGTTATATATATATGATAAACTATACATATAGTTATATATATGGCACCCTCTAAATATAGTTACATATAATTATATGTAAATGCTAACCTATAAGTATATTTATATATATAAATACAAAGAATAAAAAATATTGAATTATTTTACTAATTGCAGGTGGCAAGTACAATAAATAGCCTAAATGATTTTGATTATTTCTATTTATAAGGAAAAACATAGATGGGCACCACATAATACATTTTGAAATAGTCTTGTATGATGTGTCAATCAAACTTAATGGATACATAATTTTTGTTGGAAAATCTTGTGGTAGCAAAGATAGAATAAATTTAGCATGCCCTGCCCCTGCATGATAGTGGTCTCATTAGAAACACCAAATTTGGAATATAACTGCTAGACATGAGAAATGATGAAGGAGCATCGAACAACACAATCGAGAATAAAGTGGTAATAAAGCAAAATGTGTTTCATACATAAATGAAAGTAACATGATGGCTCAACTAAAGTAATTAGTATGAGAGAAGTGCATTTGGAGAGTAGTAATGATACTATATTAATTTTTATGAACATTAAACTCATTTAGGACATTCAAATGAATTTAATCTACATTGATAAGTTTCATGATGAAGGGTTCTATAATACCATTCGTTATAGTTAGTGGAAGCTAGTCAAATATTCTATGGTCATAAAAAAAGATGTGTTCCTCATTGTATTTTTTGTAGGCAAAGATCATTGATTCCACTATGCAGTCGAATATTTTATGGTGATAGAAAAACACATTCAGGATATATCAACTACATTTGATTACTACTTCGAGTACATATTTATTTTCTAACCTCAATAGTCATGAAAGATCAAAATAACATAGTAATAAATATGTTTGAGCTTTCGGTTTTATGAATGTCATACTCACATCAATTAACATACATCTCCTATTGATATCTCTATGAAAGTCATGCAAGAGAAAATGATCATAGGGTTGTCACCACCTTATAAAATATATCTTATTACATTGTCCCATGCTTTACATATCGCCTTATGAAATGATCATAGTCAAGAGTTATGTGTCAGCTATGTTAGTTGGTGATCTACCATAGCTAACACATAACTCTTGACTATGGCCAAACCCCCTAGCTTAGATATTCTACATACCATTCACATCAACTAAAAGATAGTTTATCTAGAATATGTGCAATAGAAAAGTCATATTTTTGTTTGTGCTTTTGGCTTTATGAGTGTCATATTTGCATCAATTTAACTTACATAAATTTTATTTTATCACACATAGTTTCAGCTCATGAGGTAATAATAGAAGTATTATCACATACATGTCCTCTTCCCCCATGACCAACATGCATAAACCAATTTGGTAGTTGAATCCTAGATCTCTATTCTAATTAATATTCATATCCATCAATATTCAAAACATAAAAATTCCAAAATTAATCATTATAAATTCATGGTCATCATGCACACACAAATAAACTAAGCTTAGATCCGTAATTAGCCTAACATTAGGAAAGATTCTGTGTGAAAGAATTGGAACATTATCACATTGATTTGAGAGTTCCCAATGATAGCTAGTACAAGTATCTAGGTTTAAATTCTAGCTCCCAATCTATCATTGCTATTGTTTTATTTTAATTTATCCCTAATTAGTGATTAGAGTTCGTGCCCTTTTAGTTGTGATAGATCTCTAAAATCAAATCCCTCTAGCTCCCTTTAAATCCCGCCAAGTCCCCTTTTTATATTATTGGGATCCCATCATGTATTTTAGTGGATCACTAATTTACAAGTCATGATTTTAGGTTGAGGTTTGACATTGAATGATTATTGAATTTTTTTTTTGGGAGAATAAAATCTTGGTAGCAAAGGAAGCTATGATTGAAGAAGTTCCTCTTTGGAACACAAAGTTGTGGTAACAAAAATTATTATGATTAAGATAATTTCTCTTTGGACCAAATAATAATGATAAATAAATTGTCATGACTAAGGAAAATTCTTTTTAGAATATAAAGTCATGATAGAAAAGAATGCGACAACTAAAAATCAACTAGTATTGGGTGATTTTAGTTTTGAAAAATATATATCACTACACTATAAAATATTGTGACTTTTTGTACTAATCTAGCACTTGGTTACCATGACATATTATTAATATTATGTTTGACTTTGTGTTTTGAATTAATGTGACCATGACTCCAAGATAATATTGCAACTACAAAACACGTGTTGCATCGTGAGAGATTATGAAAATTGGGTGATTGAATCATGTTGTACTAAGAATACCATGACTTATTTGTAGAGTGAGACCAAGAAAGTCTATTATAACTTCTCAATAAGCATGTACTAGTGTAAATATATTATGGTATTAGAAATTTCATGACTTTTTTCTTGCTTTTTTTTCTCTATTTTAACATTCTACCAAGTCCACCATTTATATATAATTGATATTTAATTTCACTATTATTCATCTAAATCCTTTGAAAATATAATTTAGTGAAATACTTGCATTTTAGACTTTTTAAGTACAATCATATCATAAAAATAATCAAAAATACTCTCAAAAACTTGGTCAAAAATAAACTCAAATACCAAAATATTTGCTCATCCTTGAGCAAATAATTTTTCTCTCTCTCTAAATCTCTATCTAGGATAAGAGTAGAAAGAAAGAAATAATAAAAAGCAAGCACACAATGTATCAAGATGGAAAAGAAGGTTTATGGACTAGTTGATCCCATATATTAAACTCCTTCAATGAAAGTTATGCTTTGGATGGCTCAAATAATGACATGGATGTAGAGTGTCCCTCCATATATTTCTTGTTGATCATTTCTCATTCTATCATCCTTGAAATTATATTGCACAATATATCTTATCTACTATTGATTGAGTTGGGTGCACTTGAAAAGAATTCTTTGCTTAAATTAAAATTTTCAAGTTCTCATGCACTTCTCTTAGTCATCTATTCACATTTTCTTTCTATAATTTTCATTACGACATTACCTTGTATTTTTTGATCTCTACCCTTTATCAAAATTTCCATTCCATGATATGGATTCATAAAGATTCCCAAAGGCTTTAGTACTTACCACTACTTTGATCTCCACTCTTTTTATTATGTCTTCCAAGATCTTTATAACTCTCTTTGAAATTCTCATGGGTATACACAAATAAGCTCTCATTCTTACTTAGATGTATCTTCTATAATTCATTGTGTTGATCTAATCTGGTATTTTCTTTATATTTCTTTTTTTATATATTTCTCCCATTTGTTCTCTCTATTTTCTAATTCTTCTACAAAAGAACTTTCATCAACAATAGATTCCTTTTAATCAAAATTCCCTTTCTTTAACTTCCAACTTAATATTCTTCAGTAGAGTAAGAATTTTTTTCAAGTCTCCTTGACAACCCTCTGAAATTTATATTTCAGAGGCAATTCTTCTATAGATTTCTCTTCAAATCTTTCTAATTCTTCTATGTTGGCTTTGAGGAAGTCTAGCAGTTCTTGTCCCATATTGATTGATTCTCTTTTTCAATAACAAACTCTCTTTGTTTCTCCTTTAAGTCCCCTTTTCACACCTACCCATGTCAAAAAATATTCATGGGCATCATATATCTGTCTTCAAATGTTGAGCCTTTTTCAGCATAACATCACACAATGATTAAGGAGGGATGAATGATATGTCATGAAAATTCAACTCCTTAAAAATCAATATTTGATTTATTCAAAATTTTACCCACATGAACTTTATACTCTCTCACCAGGGCAAATAGCAAGATTTTCTTATCATGCATGATGGTAGAGATGTGGAAAGTTAGTTATAAAATAGATCATAAGTGCTTCTCAATTTACTCTCCCCTCATTAGGTGTCCAAATGAACTTTTTAATGGCCCTCTCTAACTTATTTTATCATCCATCAAAGTTGGTGATTGATTTGTAATTTAGTTGTATTTTTAGGGGTTTAAAGGTTGTACCATTCAGACCCCCCCTATAATTCAAAAAATTCATAAATAAAATCTCTATCAAAACACACTCAAATTATTCATACATAGCACCTTTTGTCTTGCATATCTTCAAGATTAGATTAAAACTCCCTCGCGACTATGACATTGTCCTATTCCACGTGTTAGAAAACTTTGTCCCAATTCCTCCTTTCAATTACTAGTTAGAAAGGTAAGATAAATTCTCCAAATCCTCACTCACCCACAATATTTTTGTTTGCCAGGGGAGATATCATTTATCCCCATCTCTTGTCTACCAAAAATATAAGGTTGAGGCTTGAGACTTGGGAAGAAGTCTTGATGAGGATTCCCTTCTATTACTTCCCCTTCACCTTGTGACTTAATTTAGTTTTCTTTTATCTTGTCATGAGCTTTGAAATCGAGGTTTCTTCATCCACTATGGCATTGAATTACAAAAAGTGATTGTCATAGCAATTTATATTGGTTGTGGGAAAAGAATAAGAAAAGTTTAAAGTAATAATTTGGATTTGTGATATTTTATAGGATTAGGGGGTTAGTTATGATTGATAAAAAAATAGCCATGACTTTGAAAAATTAGGATTTGGAAGTCAAATTTGGTTGGTATACTGACTTCCAACATTCTGAATAATTTAAGGAATCAATCAAATTTATCATTTAGCTTTCCCTTTCTAAATAGTTGTTGAAAATAAACATTTAGTTGGAAAATTTATTTATCATCTACATAATCATTACTTAGCACATCATCTTTTTTTTTCATTGTTTTTGATTTACATGCATCTCCTCCTCCAATTCTAATATTTTGTGTAACTACTGGTAACATAAGGTGGGCAATGAGTTCTATTAGCACCATGACTTTGAAAAATGATACAACATTGGATACCAAGGCACAAGGTGCCATGATATTGAGTATCACATCCTTGGATGTTGCAACATTGTTCGTCACATGCATTATCTTTATTTTTTACATCAGCTTCTCCTTTGATATTTTATTTTTTACATCATTATTTTGAGCTTTGGATTCACCTTGATATTGCTTGGTAATCCATTGACACTCTTCTCCTTCATTATTACTACTAGTTGCCCAATTTGACCCTTAATATTCTTCATCATCATGTCCATGTGATTTAGCTTCATTTCTATCTATTTAATTTAGTTTTCTTGTGCATCATTTCTCCTCTTTTTCTTTGTTAGGAGTGGAAGGATACTCTCTTAAAATGATGTCTTTTCTACTCTCGATTTAAAGCTTATGGCATTTGGTATCTCATCAAGTTGCTTCCAATTTTTTTAAATATCATCCTATATCTATTACAAAATTAGCTATGTAGGGGTATTGTTGTGGGGTCTAACAATATACTATCTATTCTATAGAACACTATCTTCTTCCACTTGAAAAATTGATCAAAATTAGCTACTTCTTCCTATTCCAAAAACTACCATTTCTCACACACTAGTCCTTTTGTTAATGTGGGCTCCAACCTTACTGAAAATGCATTTACTTTGCCTTTTGTCTATCCAACTCTAATACTTTAGTTTTAACTAGTTCATCAAATAAAAAATGAGCTTTCATGGGTAACTTGTTCATGATAGAATCACTTGAAGCTATATCAATTGTACACCTCATCAAGAAGTTCAACCTATTTTAAAATATATAGGCTTTGAACCATAACTCAAATCCATGTTATGGACACCTCCTCATTAGATCTTCAAATTGATCTAAAGCATCATACAATACTTGCTACTCCTTTTGCTTAGACTGGCGTATCTCCTCTTTTGATTTATGTGATTTGAGGAATGAAGAACGTGGTTAGAAAAGCATGCATAAGTTTATAAGTCATTGGTAGTTTTAATATCCATTCTTGGCCAAAACTCTATCTAAATGATGGTTATAAAAATCTTGTATGTCACAAATTTATCCTTTCCTTAGCACAATCTTTCCACTATCTGACATATTCTCACTGACTAGGATATTATCATAGAATCACAACTATACCTAGCTCATAAAATTTTAATGCAACAAAATTAATTTTCCATTACCAACCAAATACCCTAATAGTGCTCAAGGACATGGCTAATTTTATAGAGTCACAAATTTTTTTTATATGCATCAATAATATCAAATTAGAGTGGTTGATTTTTCATAAAGCTATGAATTTTAAACTATTGAAAACTAAAGAACAAGTACTCATGCCAAAGCAATAATAAATATTAAACACATAACTTTTATGTCACCAAATATTATAGAGGACACTACTTGTGTATAGTTATTTATAGGGATACAACTCTTATATTCAAAGAAAGACATAGTCATGACTTATACATTCAAGCTAAGTGTAAGATCCAGAGTCAGTTCCCAATGCCATGGTCATATACTTATCAAGAAGGATGAATGACTAATGTCATGGTATCTACATAATGCCATGGTTATATAACAAGTTGGAAGCCATTGCCACCCCATGAACACTTCACAACACTACGACCATCTATGGACTACAAATTATAAAGGCATGAACTATCAATCATTTCATTATGCCATGACTTTATGTTATAGAGAGATTAGACCTAAGTCAGTCATTACCAGTGTCACGTTCTTATGTTATAAAAAGATTAAGATATCAAAAAGAGTTTCAACCTATTTCTAGAGTCATGACCTCAAGTTGAAAATATGATAATCAAAGTCACAACTTTCATACCCATTGGAAAGTCACCCATTCTTACTTAAAGTAATACAAAGCTTCCTAAGTATAAAAAAATAAATTAATGAATTTTCATAAAAACACTCTATACTTCTCCTTCCCCTCTTGTGAAAAGTAAAATCCATGATAACTACAATGCATATGAAGTAAATTTCATACTTCCTAAGAGTTTCACAAAAAAGTAAGGGATGCATGAGTCATGCTAATCCCTAGAGTTGGGGACATAGCTCTCAAATCCCTCTCCTTTAAGAATATTTCTAATATTTTGTATTAATTTAGCATAGTTTAGAGTTTGTGTTAATTGAATTATATGATATAATTTGTTTGGATGATGAATGCAATATTGGTTTGATTATATTTTATATTTATGGATGTTGATGGATAATAATTAAATATAATTAAAATTATTATTTTGATAAATGGTGGGCTTGTGTGAGGTTGTCATGGTGGACACTGATATGTAAGTTATGAGACTTACTCATGCATATAATAGGAAGATAATGATAACCCTTCCAATTATGATGCATGAGTTGAACCAATATATTAAACATAGAAGTTTGGGTATGTTAATCATCATAAGTATGAAGTTTACAAAGTCGAAAGTGTGAATGCTAGCTTTTACACACTAATCCTTTATACATGTCTTATAAAGACTGGTTCTCAATTAAGATAAACATTATATAGAATGTTCTCTCAAAGGGTTCACCTTTAGTATGGAAGTTACATCATCATCAAGAAAAATGGTGATTATCAATCCTCATGATATACATGAGTGGTGACTCACAAGGTAATGGTAGCCCTTGTGAGTTTTTTTACTCATACGGTTGTCATAGGTAAAACTTGAAAGAAGTGTATACTAATTGTGTGAGTATGCTACTTATGAAGCAAAAAGTACAAATACTTACAATCCATGCCAATCATTAGTCTTTAAGAAATGGAGATCAGTAATTAAGAGTGTGCATATGAAACAATCATATGAGATTATGAATGACCATCATACATGGAAGAAGTATTGTCTTAGTGGTGATGTAACAAGTAGACAACTATGAGGGAATCACCATTGAGAAATACTAAATGGTGATAATCACATTGTATGTTAATAGGGCAATGGATCATTTGGACAATACCCCAACCTATAGTTTTTATCCACATAATATATATTGAATAAATTAATGGTATCACATATATTAGGTATTTAGATCCTAGACCTAAGATTGTTTAAAAGTCTGAGTATCCCTTCTACTAAAAATGGCTTGTCTCTTGTTGGACAACCAAACTATCAATATAATCCACGTAGGATCAATATTTAGATGAAAATCCATTATATTACATGTATGACTCATAGATTTGTAGATCTCTATTAATAAGATACTCTTATTAATAAGCTTTTGAGACATCACATAACTAATTAAATTAAGAAGAGTAACAAAGTCAATAAGTTTTTGATATCATTATTAGGAATTGTTTAATTTGGTTGGTCAAAATGAGTTGACATAATATTCTTACAAAATAATAATTCATTTTTAGCAAATAATACAACATTATATTTGATAGGTATTCACTAATTAAATGAATAAGTCATATTAATTTGTTTGAATGTGTATTGCTATACTTTGATTTGTTTGTATTAATGTACTTTTTTTTTTCCTTTCCTTTTTCTTTTTATTTTACTTTTTATTTTTATTTTTTTTTCTAGCAATGTTGATGAGCCAAAGCTCTAGGACTTAGTTAAATCCTTTGAACCTATAAATCAAAAGAACTTGAAAAATTTTTTCCAAACAAAAAGCTAACAAGAATATTATGGAGGGCACTAGAAGTTACAGAGAGACCCAAGAAGGTGATGGATAAGTTATTTTATAGATCATCTATTACCATATTTTTGGAGGTTATTGGAGGCTTGTAATGATGGAAAGTTATTTTGTGATTTTCTTATAACTAGTTGAACTTAATTATATTGAATTGAATTCGAGTCTAATTTCTATCATTCAATAGCATCAATATAAAGGAAGGGTATCAAAAGACCCTAATAGAAAATTCACATTATTTTTGGAACTATGCAATATTATGATGATGAATGAAGTTGACTTAAATGAATTATGATTAAGATTATTTCTATTTTAACTAAGTGGTAAAATACAAAGTTGGTTCTAATGTTTGCTATGGGATTCCATTGAGAGTTGGGATGAATTGGTGAGGACTTTTCTCACCAAATTCTTCCCACTACAAAAACCTTCTCAACTTTGGAGCAAGATAAGTCAATTCTAGCAAGAAGAACATGAGAAATTATATGATGCTTTGGATCATTTAAAGGAGATGAGGGAATCTTCTCATTATGGTTTTAAAGTTATGGTTTCAATCCTAACCCTTCTATAATGAGTTGAACTACATGATGATGTATATAGTTGATGTGGCTGCTAGAGGATCTATTATGAATAAATTACCAGAAGATGCATATTACTAATTGAGGAGCTAGTGAAAAATAATTACCAAACTTCAATGGATCACAAATTTTGGAGAAGCTAAGTAGGGGTATTGGAGTTGGAAAGGTTCACTACCAATGAAGCAAATATGAAAGCCCTATAATATAAGTTGGATGCTCAAGAAGAAAAGAGAAGAATACTAAGGGGGGCTGCAACTTTACATTTATATCTATTGGTGGAATTGAAGCCCATTCATTAAATAAAAGAGACAAATCAAATGTAGTCCAAAGGATAAGTGTTTTGACTCAATAACAATATCCCAATGTATTATCATCTAAACATGAGATATCATAAAAATATTTTGTACAAAAACTATGGGAGTGTGACATAACATATTGGGTAATCATCAAAAAAGATGAGGAATAATGTAGTAAACCACATGAATCAAGAGAGCTCAAATTTTAAATATCAACCATTAAAAAAGGAAAGAACAGCTGATTATGGGTGATGATATGCAAATCATTATAGTAGAATTTCAAAAGAAGAACAATGACAAATATAAGTGAATGGGGGGCACTTGAAGCTAAGATAAATGAAACGAAATTGGTAATGAACTTTGAACATAGTGTTAGATAATTAGCATTTTAAACAATGGGAAGAGGCATTGATTACCAATTGATATAAAGATAAATCCAAGAAATTATTCCTCAATATTTCTTAGAAGTTTCAAGGTGCTACAAAGACAGTCAAGACAAAAAGATTCTAGAAAATTTAGGGGTAAAAATATCATGTCTCTTCCAAGAATCAAGAATTTTGAGGTACAAGATGACTTTGAACAAAAGGATTCTTAAATTTTTGGAGGTAAAAAGGTCATGATATTTTCAAAAGCCATGGCTCAAGTAGAAAGTCTCAAAGAATTCATGACCTTGACTAAAAAAGATGAGAGAAATTAAACTATTAAGTTGTGATACATACCAAAGCCATGACTCTTAAAGAAGAGTAAAAACTAAGTTTCAAACGAAATGGAGAAAAAAATAATTAAAGAACCTAATGAGCGAATGGAGCTTACTTGAAGCCATGGAGAGAGAGAAATTAATCAGAATGATGCTAAAGGTAAGTTTCTAATTAATTTTTGATTTTTGTAATAATTTAGAAATGAAAAATTAGATGAACACTTTGAAAAATTTCTATAATTATTTTAGAAATTAGAAGTGAATATACTATTTATTAAAGCTCTAGCCCAAATGACAAACTATGTTAAATTTATGAAATATATAAAGAGTAGTCAAAAGAAGTTAGAGACATACATAATGGTGAACATGACCAAAATAGTAGTATGTATTTTGTGATTTTAGAAATTGAAAGATCCATGGAGTTTCACTATACCTTATACTATAGAAGAGCGTATATTTCGAAAAATATCATGTAATTTTGGATCAAGTGTCAACTCAATGCTCATTTCCATTTTACAAAGATTAACTCTTAGTAAAATTACTCCAATGTTTCTTTCTATACAAAAGGTGGATCATAAAATCAAGCAGTCAAATTGAATAATTGAAGATGTATTTGTCAATACTAATTTTTTTATTTTTCCATCATATTTTGTAGTTAGATTTTGGAGGAAGATCAATATACATCATTATTTTTGGGACACCATTTTTTGGCCATGGTACAAGCCCTCATCAATATTAAAAGGGGAAATTTAACTATTCACATCAATGAGAAACAAGTAAAGTTTAATCTTTACAATAACTTATAAGGTTTAGATGACAATGAAATAAAATGTTGGAGGATTGACAATCTACTCCATACTTCCATGAAATAAAAAGTAGATTTTTGGTGGAAGGAATTTGTAGAAGATTTCTAACCAAATGAAGATACAATATATGGATCAAAAGAACTTATGAGTTTTGTAAGCAATAAAGTTTATGGAATAGAAGAACTTTGGATTTGTGGGTATGATGTAGTGTATGAAATAGAGAAACAATTTTGGATTTATGATGGTGATGAAAATGAAGTTGACAAAGAAGTATATTGGAGCTATAGGAATGAGCAAACAAATGAAGATGAAATCTATGAGGTCGCAACAATCTTTAAAGTTGCAACCTCATAGGACTTTTAAGATGATAAATCTAAGGAAGATGAGATATCTGATGAAAAAAGACAAGGCTAAGCTAGATTTAATGGAAGGTAAAATAAAAGAAAATGTCATGACTATGCACAACACCATCAATTTGGGATTCTAAAATGAAAATGGCTATGAAAAAAAGAAGATAAAGCCATGGTTGTGCTTAGTACCATAACTTTAGTAATACATAATGGGAATGACTAGAAAAAAATTAAAGATAAAGCCATAGATATGAACTATAATATGACTTTGGAGTGATTGAATGAATTAGTCCATTTGAAATTTAAAGACAAAGTTATAGCTATGCATAGTGCCATAACTTTGGAACTATAAAAAGGAAAAAGAACTATAAAAATGCAAAGTTTTCGATTCATAAGGGTAGGAAAAAGGTGCAAAATAAAACCATGAAAATTCATAGCACAATAAATTTAGAAGAATATAAAGGAATAGATAAATATAAGTTTAAAAGCAAAGTCATGATAGTGCTCATTGTTATGAGTTTGGGTATCAAGTAGGAAAAAAGAATAATGGAGCAGAGAAGAAGCCATAAAACTTACTAAAGTTGTGGCATCAATTGAGGAGAACTTTAGAGACGGATATAGCTGAAGATAGACTAAATAAAGAGGCCAACCAAAAGGAAGTAAAGTAATATACTAAAAAAATTACAAGGACATCAAAGATCTATGATAGAGCTATATAGTTTTTGATGGTCTAGCTATAAATTTTAAATGTAGTGCTATTTGAAAGGAAACCAAAGAACTTTTGGTTTTCTACATGTATGATATAATAAATACTAATATCCATTATATAAACAAATGTACATGCCGAATAAAGATCATTTTAGCATATAGTAATCATGTACATTTATTTTTCTAGTGAGTGAAGTTATTGCTCAGAGATAAGTAATCATTTTAGCATGCAAGTTTGTTTGGTGTTTAATTTACCAAATATTCTAGTGTATTTCAATGGTTGAGAATGGTGTGTATGTATAGAAATGGGGGTGGATATGTGTGAATTTCATATTTTTTGGTATTTAAAAAATTTTTGATGAATATTTCTAAAATCAATGAGTTTTTGGAGGTGTTTAGCAAATAAGGTAAGTCTATAAGATCATGATAGTTTTAGCATTCATCCTTGGCCAAAACTCTATCTAAATGGTTGTTGGTGAAATTTTTTAGGCTATAACCCTACCCTCTCATTACTACAATCATTTCACTATATGACACATATTCAATGGATACGATATTATTATAAAGTCATAGTCATACCTAGCCATATAATTTTAATAGCTACAATATTAATATGAATCATATTAGACAAGTATCATGCTGGTACTCAAGGTCACTACTAATTTCATAGATTGTGACTTTATCTTTATAAGACTCAATAGTCTCTAAGATAGAGTTGTGATTTTTTTTAGAAAGCAATGAATTTTGATCTATAAAAACTAAAGAGACATCAAATATTCAGGCCAAAGTCATGACAATTATTCAAAGAATTGACCTTTAGGTCACTAAATATTATAGAGGATATTATTCTAGCATGATCATTTCCAAGGTCACGAGTCATATCCTCAAAGGAAGGCATATTAGGTTTCATGATACCAAATACAGTGGAAAAATAAGATTTTATCATGTACCTTTAGAATAAAGATCCATGTAATTTGATTTATTGATTGTTTAGGGTTTCCAAAACCTTACCTCATTTGATCAGATTTAGACATCTCCAAATGGATGCATCCTCCACTAGTATCCACACGAACAAAGCTTCAATGAAAACGGACATGTATGTGCTAGCAAAGTTCTTGATTGTTTCACAATCAAGAATGAATAAACTCTGTGTTTCATTTTTCTCTCCATCTTGAGAAAAATGAATTTGGTAGAATAATGTGTAGTGTTGCGTGAAACCCTAGAGAGCATGAGGTATATATAGATTTATGAATTAGGATTTTACTTACCAAATCCCTTTTTGGTATATTCCATTTTTAATTCTTATTTGATTTTAATTAACCAAAAAAATATATATTTACTTATTTATTAAAATAACAATTACCTTATATATATACATATACATACATACATACATATACATACATGTACATATACATATACATGTACATATACATATACATATACATACATGCATACATACATACATACATACATACATATATATATATATATATATATATATATATATATATATATATATTACAGAGTTTAAATGGGCTTGGTAAACCCATATCTATTTTGGATATATTCTAAGTGTGTGACCCTGTAGGTTCACATGACATTGGAAGTGGGCCTAAAATCTCTAATTAGGCATCTGACAAGACATTATGACTATCCAAATCATGTGAAGGTCGATAATCCTACATAACCTAATTTATAGTAAATATTGTAATCCCTTTGTCACATAATAATTTGATTGAATATAAGATATAGTTAATGTCATCCTTATATATATGATTCAATCATATTATTTCTTGTTTCCAAGTAAACTGAGAATGATAACTTTTTAGCAATTCACTTTAGCATGGCCATGTATTTTTCCTCAGTCTATCTTATCAATGGGCATATTGATATCTTATTCAGATTAAATAAGTGACAAATTCCTTCTCAATAACTCATATTTATCACATAACTCATTGTATATCCAACAACAATTCATTTAATCAACTGGTTAAAGATAATGTTAGATTGTTTCAAAACATAAAATAGTTATATAGAAAAACATGGTGATTGCGAGATCAAAAAATTAAATTAATATTACTCTGATGAGAATTATTTATGACAATATTCTATTTGGTATTTTCATAGTGGGTCAATTCAGTACATCATTTCTAAAATAAGTACCTATGGGTTGACTTAATATCTCATATTCATGATTAGTCAAACATAATTATCAATCAACACCAAACTAGCCTTAATTCATTATTAGTTCAATAATAATAATAAATGACTAGGGATAATATGAATAGAACTCATGTTTTATTTAAGGGTTTTACCATCAAGTTACATACTTGATGGTCTTGGAATTAATTAACTATTCAAGTGATTATCATAATATAAAATAATAATGAAAACATCTCTTTATTAATAAAATGATAAAGTCAAAGCATGATCATACATGATTGACTTAGTGTATTTCACTAACAAGGAATAGTCGTTATTTATATGCACAAGTTAAGTGCAAGTACTTTGTCTAATTTAGAAGTGTCTAATGGGGCATGTCATGTTGGCATGACCTATTATAGTGGTGTAGTTGTGCCATTCTGTCTTGCTGGGCATGGCATGAGAACTAGCCAGTAGCTCTTGCATGGCATGGTTGGTCCACAAAGTATAGGGTCATGCTAGGCCATATCAAGCTTTGAGTGGGCCATACTAATTCATGCTGTTTCAGGCTGGTTTGGGTCAGCATGAACCGGCCTTTGGTAGACCTATGTAGTATATACTATTACGGGATTTGGGCTTGGGCTATTGGGCATTACATTTTAGTTTAAATTTTAAAAAAAAATTAAATTTTTAAATAATTTTTTGACATTTCATTCAGCGTAAATAACAGATTAAAAAATATATTTAATTTCAATAAATTATTATTGAAACAAATATATAATATAAATAATACATATATCAAATTGGAAAAAAAATATCAAAACTTAAAATGATAGAAATTACAAAGTAAAATCCAATCCAATATCCAATACATCAATTAACAATAGTGCATAAATCAAAATGGGAAAAAAATAACAAAAATAAATAAGCACTAGTACAACAGTACATCAACAATATCACATGAATCAAAAATCATCAATGATCAATTGCTGTCAGTGGTATGATACTATAAATGAAGATGTAAATCATCATCATCATGAATAATTCTTAAGATATCACTAGTGTCCTTAATATCTTTGATCTCTTCTTCCCTTGAATCATCATCCTCCATCATCTCTTGCACCTTATCCTAAATACCAAACTTTGAATCTTTCTAGTCCTTCTTGCATGAAAGTGCCTCTATGATATCTAGTCGTATAGGTGTCAAATGGGCAAGGTAGCCTAGGCTCGACCTAAGGCACAACCCTTACTCAGCCATGCCTAGCTTGGCATGACATGGTCTAAAACTATGCATGAATCCATGACGTGCTAGGTTGAGGCACGGCTCATGCCATGTCGAGGTATACCGAGCCTTGTGCAAGGCTATGCACGGCTCAATACCTTGGCCTCGAAGGCACATAAATTCGAAATGACCCAAACCATGCCCCCCTATGGCTGATGCCCCGACTTTGAGTCCGAGCTGAGCCTGACTTTTTGTCGATCCAAACCCAACCCAACATGGACTCGTCAATCCCATTTCATCAGCCCAAGCTTGACAGGTTCCAAAAGCCGAAGCTTCTGGAATGTGTGACCATTTGGGTCGGTTCGATGGTCGAACCAACCCAATGGTCCAAAAAAAACAAAAAAACCATGTTTTTAAATGTTGGTCATTGGATTTCACCCCCAACAACTAGGAGGTAGAATCCAATGGCCCTAGGAATTCTACCCCCAACAGCTAGGAGATAGAATCCAAAGGCCATAGAAATTCTACCCCCAACAGCTAGGAGGTATAATCCAACGACCCTAGGGATTATGCCCCTTATAATTATAAAAAAATATCAAAAATTCAAAAAAATTGATTAAAAAATGTTTTCAAATCTATAACCCCCCCTCCCCTCCTCATTCATAAATTTTAACTTATCTCTCTCTGTCACTCATATTTTTTTCCATCTTCTTTTGACTCTCATCTCTTTCTATCTCTCTTGGTCTATCATTTTGTTTTGGCTTTCGGGGACTTGGGTGTAGAGTGCGACCTGTCGATTGTAGTGGTGACATAAAAACACAAATAATATTTTATGCATTACGGCCTTATGAGTTTTAATTTTTAAATTTTGTTTAGAGTTAAGTTTTAATTTTTTATTTTAATTAAAACTTTATCCTTTAAAAGTTTAGTTTTAGTTTAATTAATATTAATTAAAATATAATTTTAACAATATTAATTATAATATAATTTTAAAACTAATAAAAAATTAAAATGACAAATAATAATTTTAATTATGATAAGAAAATTAATTTAAACATTAACTTTAAAAATTATAATATAGATAACGAAAACCTTATAGAGAGGTCCAAAGTCGCCAAAACTTTAGTTTCTCCGGTCGCCTCAACCCATACATCCAGAAAACAAAAAACTAGAAAAATATCAATAGTTTGGACTTACTTTAATAATTTTAGGGGTGCTGAAGAAGAATCAGCACAATACAAATATTGTAAAAAAATATTAACATGTAAGAGTTCGTGTGGGACTAGACACCTTAAGAGGCATGCCGAATAATAAACCAAAAAATATGGTGTATTAGATCCTAGGCAAACTCAACTCTATGGTGGGTTCTTTTAGGCTAGATCTAGTTCTGCCTCAATGTTGACCCCCTTCATATACCATGAGGTTAGGAAGGGAAGACATGACCAAATTAATCAGCATGATAGTTCTTTTGATTTGATTTTTGGAGGATCCAAGAGTATTCAGTATCATGTAGACTTGTTTTCAGGATGCATATTGTAGGATTCCTAGGTCCACATCTAGGAACAACATACTAAAATACTATAACTTAGAATAAAATAATTATTAATGAATTTATGACATATAGTAGAGTGATGCCCAATATCTGGATTAGTCATGACGATGTATTTTATACATACCTTACCACCCGCTATGTAGATACTAAATGGACACTAAATAAAAACAATATTAGGATTCTCAGAGATTCTCTATCCTCATGATGACCCGACCATTTAGGAGAGAATAATGAGAATCTTTAGAGAATATAATATTCACAATAAAATATATAGTATTATATTCGATAATGTATTTAATAATGGAGTAACCATTAATATGTTTGTTGGGATTATTAGAGACGAGCCATTATGAAAGATTTTTCACAATAGATGCATGTGTCATGTCATTAACCTCATTATACAAGCGGGGATGAATGTTGCTTCTCCCACTTTAGAAAATATATGTAACTCACTAAAATTTCTTTGTATGCCTCGTAGACAACATGAGTTTTGTACTATCTGTTTGTCTATGGGTCTAAAGAAGAAAAAGTTTTAATTGGATGTGAGACACCATTGGAATTACACATATCTTATGTTGGAGTCAAGTGTTGGATACGAATACATGATATCCAACTACGTTAATAGCGAGAGTGATGAACTTATTATTGATGACTTTGACTAGGCTACAAGAATTTCATTTATGAAAAATTTGAAGATTTTTTATGACATGATGAATATGTGTTCATCAATTTATACTCCCGTGACTTGCATTACACTTAGGTGCATATGCAGCATTAGTAACATATTTAGGAAGTTTATAGATGACCCAACACTTAATGATATGGGTGTAAAGATAGAAACCAAGCACTTAATTTACTAGTCCACCATTCCATCTTTTTATTATCTGCCTGCCTACATGGACCCTAGGGTTAAGGTGGAAGGGATAAAGAATGTTTTGACCAATATATCCTCATATATGAACCAGGAAGACCATCTTGAAGGGTTCATTCATGAGAAGTTGACTGAGCTCTTTACATACTATGATACTAGGTATGTGGTAGTAGTAGTGAGGCTCCGAGTATGTACATGGATACCATATTTGGAGCTGATGACTTTTCTATTTAGTTAGCAAGGGGGAAACAATGGGGTGGACCGTTGAATATGAGCAAGATGTATCGGTACTTAGACACCAATTATTGCTCGATCATACCACATGTTATTAATAAGAATCTTAATATTTTATAGTAGTAGAAATCATATGAGTCTACCTATCCCATGCTATCTAAGATATCACAGAATCTATTGACTCCTTCGATGTTGAGCATAACATCAGAGTCTTTTTTTTGTTGCTGTGAATCTGATTTCAGATAGGAAATCAAAATTATGAACATATATTATTGAGACATTATCATACAAGAAAGATTGGGATGATTCAAGCTTAGACATCCAGGATCATGCTAGGACTGCAACAAAAGTGGAGGAGTTGGTTGCCGATGCTGATTAGTGAGACATTGATGATGATTGATGACTGATATGAGATTGAACTATTGATGATTGAGCTAAGCACCTGAGCATACTTTAATGCCTAAGGCCTATTACAATTAATACACTTATACTAATATTATCATTGATCATATGCTCATGATAATTATCATTTTTATTTATTATTTTTGGATTATCTTTGTTTATTTTTTTTGTTATTTTACTTTGAGGCTTAATTCAGACACTTATATTTATGTGATTGGCATTAGATTGGATTCATATTTTATATTTATGAGTTTATATTTATGTTTGATGTATTATTTTTTATCTTTTAATTATTAAATCTTGGTCTCGCACTCACTTTGTTAATTATTATTTTGTACTTTTTATATATTTTTAGTTGTGAATTATTAGTTATTAAATGTTACTTGTTAGTTTTTAGATCTTTCATTTGGGTTGTTTATGGTTTATTAAATTAATTAATTAAAAATTAAGTAATTAATTATTTTTATTTAAGTATTAATATTTAAATTATTTTATAATTATGAATTTGGGATTAAAATTTCCAAACACCCAAGGCTAGCCCAAACCCAGCCCAAACCCATCCTGAATCCAACCCAAGTCTAGCCCGAACCTGGCTCGATCAGGCTTGGTTCGGCAACTCCAGGCATGACCCAGCCCAATAAAGATATAGACCAGGCTGATTGGATGTACTAGGCCAACTCTACTGAAGTCGTGCCATGCCAGGCACGTCATTATTACCCAATTGGGACACCTAAAAATGGGTTGGGCCGGGCCTGGATGGGATGTGCCTACCTATTTGATACATCTATCTAGTTGTAATCTTGATCTCTTATCTAAAATAATATTGACTACCATAAAAAAGTAGACTATGATGTTATGCTAGACATTGGAGGGACTAGTAGATTAAATGTCATCTTAAATAGTATGAGATAAGTAGATTTGTATGATTTTTACTATAGTAAAATGACTAAGTTCTTATTATCATCATGTAATAGGATAGAGCAAAATATCTAAGTACTGTGATAACTCACTTCTATTCGATGGACCACCTTATCATTTTTCCTTAGTTAACTAATTGAAGAAGTCATCATCTATGAATGCATTGTCCATGTTATTACTCGGAGTATGACTACAACTATCATATCTAATATTATAATATAAAAACAAGTCAGTTAATTATTTCATGAAAGAACCATTTAGGTTGGTGTGTACCTTATTCAAGCACAAAGATATGCATGTCATATCATTTTCTACTCCTTTTACTTTAACCCTAGGATCCATATAGATATCCAAATAATATAGAATTGGAATGGAAGACTATTATTTCAAATATTTGGTTTCTATCTCAACAGTCATGATACTAAATATAGGATGATCTTTATACTTGCTAAAAATTCTACTAATATTGCAGATGCACCTAAGTACAATACATAAGGTTGGAGTATACACATACAAATATATATTTATCATATCATAAAAAATCTTCAGAATTTCATAAATAAAATTCGTCTATCCTAGTATGACTCATAAATAATAAGCTTGTCACTCTTACTATTCATATTGTCAGATATCATGTGTTTGTAGCCAATACAAAACTCCAACATAGGTAGGTGTAATACCAAAGGTATCCCACATCCATTTGGAATTTTTTTTAGCCTTGCAAACAATATAAGCTACTAAATTCTTATTGTCTTCTAGACATCCTATAGTATTTTAGTGAATTTTTTATTTTTTCTAATGTTAAAAGAAATAATTTTCATTCTCATATGTATTTTAAGATTAATCATGGGACACATGCACCTAACATGAAATATCTCAGCTAATGGCCTATATCTAATAGTCGATATAAATATATAATAGTTTCTCAGTTATTAGAAGAATAATTGAAGGTGATATTAAATATTTTATTATGAATTTCATATTTTCTAAAGATCTATGTCATACAATCATATATGATAGGACCATCACGAGGATGGAGAAACATAAGAAATACTAAGTTTCTATTTATAATCTACTTGATGGGTGATGAGATATGTAAATAATGCATTATTATGACTAGTCCATATTAGAGGTGTCAATTAGGTTGGACCGGCTTGGTTCGGCACGAGGCACGTCATAATTCGGCCGTGCCTGGGCTGGCTCGGCATGGGAATTTTCCGTGCCTGGAGCCATGCCCGGAGTCGTGCCTGGAGCCATGCCCGGAGTCGTGCCTGGACCCGTGCCATGCCCCACTACGGCACTAATCATGCCATGCCATGTCGAGGCCAACCGAGCCTCGTGCCGTGCCTGACTTGGCACGGTTTCGTGGCTTGTGGCATGGCCCACCGACATGAGACACATAGATCGACCACACCTTCACCGACAGTGCCAACGCCATATGGAAATGAAAAAATGCATGGGCACCGGTTCGAATCCACTCCGACCCGATCCACGGTCCCACTTAAATCCCCCCCCCCCTCCCCCAATGGTTCGAAAAAAATTTTGAATATTAGCCGTTGGATTTCGCCTCTGATGACTAGGGGGTAGAATCTGATGGTCCTCATGATTCTGCCCCCTAAATATCAATAAAAATTTAAAAAAAACATAAAAATTACTTTAAAAAAATGTCATTCTTTTAATCTATAAACCCCCCCATTTCTCTATAAATTTTAAGTTTTTCATAAATATTTATTCTCACTCTCTCAAATTTCTCTTAAACCTCTTACTCTTCTCTTTCTAGGGACTCAGAATTTCGTCATTCGGCTCGTCTTTTTGGGATTCACAACACGGGTATGAAAGTTTGAACTAGACTATGGAGCACCGTGCATGTGATCTATCTCACTATTTATGGGTATTTTGATTTTTGTTTAGTATTGAACTATATCTTTTAACTTAAAAATTATTATTTAAAAAAATTAAGTATTTTTGTTTACTTTCTCTCTCTCTCTCTCTAGTATTTCTCTCTCTAATCTGAATATCTAAATCTATCAACTATCATCTAGGCTCTACCTCATGTTTAACAAAAACCCAAAAAAATGACAAATACTAATGAAGCATATTTAAATTTAGAAAATAAAAACCTTACACATAGGTCTAAGGCTATTGAAACTTTGGATTTTTCAGTCGTTTCAACCCAAACATCTAAAAAACAAAAAACTAGGAGAACTTCTGTAGTTTGGACACATTTTAATATAATAAAACAAAAAATGTTAGGGGCGAGGAAGAAGAAATGACACAGTGCAAATATTATATGAGAAATTTAACTTGTAAGAGTTCGTTAGGGACTGGGCACCTTAAGAGGCATGTCGAATTATGCACGAAAAAACATGGTGCATTAGATCATAGGAAAACCCAAATTAGTACTGTATTTTTTGAGACTAGATCGAGTTCAGTATCAAAGTTTACTCCCTTCATATACCGCATCGAGTTGGGTAGGGAAGGCATGGCCAAACTTATCACATTGATGACTATTCCGATCAGATTTTTGGAAGATCCAAGGGGAGTGAGCATCATGCATACATATTTTTAGTCTGCTTAACGTAGGATTCCTAGGTCCACATCTAGGAATGTCATTAAAATTTTATAAGTTAGAAAAACAAATAGTAATTAATGAATTTATGGCATATAGTAGAGTGGTATCCGTGACATCTGATATCTGAATAAGTCATGATGAATCATCTTATGTATGTCTTACTGGCCACTATGTAGATTCTAAATGAACAATGAATAACAAAAATTTATGATTCTTTGATATTTTCCATCCTCGTGATGGCTCGGCCATTTTTGAGTGTATGATGAAAATCATTAGAGAATATAAAATTCAAAATAAAATTTTTAGTATCACATTAGATAATACATCTAATAATGGAGTAGTGATTAACATGTTTGTTAGGAATATTAGAGACGTAGCATTATAAGATATTTTTCATGTCAGATGCATGTGTCACGTGATTAACCTGATTATACAAGTGGGTATGAAGGTATGTTCCCCCGCATTGGATAATATACGTAATGCACTAAAATACATTCGCACTCCTCACAGACAACAAGAGTTTGGTAGTCTCCGCTTGTCTATGAATCTTAAGAAGAAGAAATTCCAATTGAATGTGAGACACCATTGGAATTACACGTACTTGATGTTGGAGTATGTGTCGGATACAAACACGTGATATTCGACTACGTCAATAGTAAGAGTGACGAAATTATTATTGACGACGCTGACTGGGCTTCAGAAAATTCATTTATGAAATTCTAAAGATTTTTTATGATACGACGAATATGTGTTCATCAGTTTATACTCCCATGACTTGCATTGCACTCAGGTGCATATGCAACATTAGTAGCATATTTAGGAAGTATCGAGCTAACCCGACACTTAGCCATATGGTTGCATAGATGGAAACCAAGTACTTAGAGTACTGGTCCACCATTCAATCTCTTTATTGTCTCACTACATGCATGGACCCTAAGGTTAAGGTGGAAGGGGTAGATAACACCCTGACTTACATTTCCTTGTGCATGAACCTGGAAGACCCACCTGAAGGGTTCATTCATGAGAAGTTGACTGATCTATTCACATACTACAATACTAGGTATGGTGGTGGTAGTAGTGAGACTATGATTATGGAAATAGATACTATCTTCAGAGATGACAATTTTTTCATTCAGTTAGCGAAGGGGAAACGACGGGGTGGATGGTGGACCGTCACATAGGAGCGAGCTTTCTTAGTACTTAACCAATAATTGCTCAATCCTATCACATTATGATACCAAGAATCTTGATATATTACAGTGGTGGAATTATATTAGTCCACCTTTCCCACGCTATCTAAGATGGCACGGAATCTACTGACTCCTCTGGAGTCGAGCGTTGCATCGGAGTCTGTTTTTTCTATTGTAATGAACATGATTTCGGATAGGAGATCGAGATTATGTCCAGATATTATTGAGGCTTAGCCTGTATGAAGGACTGGGAGGATTCAAGGTTTAATATCTAGGATCTTGCTAGAGCTGGGATAAAGACTACATCCGATGCGAAAGTGGAGTAGTTGATAGTTGATGATGATGATCAATATGATAGTGATTTTGATGTTGCGGTCGATGATGATCATAATATACCAATTGACTGATTGAAGTGGTTGCCGGTTGCCCTTGCCTGTTACCAGATGCTAGTTGCCAATGCCACGCCATGCTACATGTCATTTGTCATTGCCACTTGATTTTGATTTTTGATGCATCACGGTCACGGACATAGTTGATGATTTGTGTTATTCTTGATTCTAATTTTTAATTTCGATGTTTTGTTTTGTATTGTTATATGCTTTTTTATTTATGTTATGTTGTATTTGCGTTGGTTCGGTATCTATTGTCTGATTGGACATTTGGTTTGTATTTTTTTGTGACTTTGTAATTTTTTTAACGAAATTTTTGTTTAATTTATTTTTGTGTTTAAATTTTTCATTAAAAATTCTATAATATAATTCTAATAAATTATAATCTAAATTTATTAAAAAATAATAAAAAAAATTTAAACTTTATTAATATAGTATATTCAACAATTTTCAAGTTATAAATTTAAAATTTTTAAACATTATCTATATATAATATATTTTTTATAAAGAGTTTAATACAAAAATTTAAATATTTAAAAATATAAAATTTTTATTTTTTTTAAAATATGGCCATACGGGCCTGACCCGACACGGTAAATTTACCACCATGCAAGTGGGCCATGCCCAACCTAGCTTGAATAAATCATGATGGGCCAGGCACGACATGGTACAATAATCGTGCCTTGCCTGGCATGTCATGGAAGCACGATAATATTCACAAAAAATGGGCCGGGTAGGCCCGATACATCCTATTTGACACCTCTAGTCCATAGATCAGATGTCCTAGACAACTATACTTTCTTAAATTTATTAATTATTAATTTTTTTCTAACTTATTTAGAATGTCATTCCTATATGTGGACTCATATATATAATCAGCATAGAAGTATGTTTGCATAATACTGACTACCCTAATATCCTCCAAATATATAATCATAAGACTCATGATCATAATTAGTTTCACAAAGCTTTCCCTCCAAAAATCATTGTGATATATGAAGGGTGTCAATGAAGTTGAACTATATTTAGTTTCAAAGAGCTCACCACTAAGTTTGGTATACATTGGATCTAATGTATCATATTTTTTGGTGTATTGACCCGCATACCTTTTTAGTTGCCAAGTCTCACATACACTCCTACACATATATATATTTTTATAATAAATACATTGAGCTTATTCTTCTTCGATACTCCTGGAATTTTTAATTTTCATTATTTTAAAGTAAGTCAATACTATTGATGTTCACATAGAAAATATTTAGAATTTCATAGATAATATTCCTCTATTCCAGTCTGACTCATCAAGTATAAGCTTGTCACTCTTACTATTGGCATAGTTGGATATCATGTGTTAGTAACCAACACAAAACTCCAACATAAGGTAGGTATAATTCCAATAGTATCTTACATCTATTCTGGATTATTTTTTTTAGCCTCACAAACAAATATTAGTTGCTAAAATCTTATTGTCTACTAGGCATCCCATAGCATTTTAGTGAACTTTTTATTTTTTCTAATGTTGGAGAAATAATTTTCATTCTCACCTGTACTATAAGGTTAATCATGGCACACGTGTACCTAACATGAAATATCTCACCTAATGGTCTATATCTAATAATCCTAATAAACATACTAATAGCTACTCCATTATTAGAAGAATTATTGAAAATGATACCAAATAATTTATTTTGAATTTCATATTCCCTAAAAATCTATGTCATACAATTATAAATGGTAGGACCATCATGAGGATGAAGAATCTTAGGAAATCTTAAACTTTTTTATTAAGTTTCTATTTATAGTCTACATAATGAGCGATGAGATATGCAAATGATGCATCATCATGAATAATCCATATATCAGATGTTACAGACACAACTCCACTTAATTTCTTAAATTCATTAATTATTAATTATTTTTCTAACTTATTTAGAATGTCATTCCTATATGTGGACGTAGAATTCCTATGATTTGTAGCCTAAAAGTATGTCTGCATAATACTAACTATACTAATATCCTCCAAATACATAATCATAAGACTCATGATCATAATTAGTATCATTACCTTCCCTCTCAAAATCATAATACTAACTTATTTTTCTCATGATAATAAGTTTGGCTTGTCTTAGATCTAATATACCATATTTTTTGGTGTATTGATTGACATGCCTCTTTAGCTACCTAGTATCACACGCACTCCTACATATATATATATATATATATATATCTTTTGATAATATATACATTGTGCAAAATCTTCTTTAGCACTCCTATAATTTTAGTTTTTATTATTTAAAAGTATGTCGATACTACTGATGTTTACATGGTTTTTTATTTTTTAGGTGGCATATGGGTTTGGATCGAAGTTATTAGAGAAAACATAGTTTTGGTCTCATATATTTCAATAGGGTTTTCACTATTATTTATATCTTTGTCAATATCATATTCATTATCATTAAATTCAATATATGACATTTTTTTAACTAATTTTATTTATTAAATAAATTATGAGAGAAAAATAAAAAACTCACATATAAATAAATAACAAAAAAACTAGTACTGTACCACAAACTACTTTATTGTAAATTCTAACCTTAAGGCAAGTAGTAGTATTGCACTGGCACACCCACCATCTATCCCATATGCATAAGCATTAACTATAAATAAAAATAAAAAATATATATGTAATATTTATACTTCAAAAGAGAGACTAAAGAGCGAGTCAGAACTGAAAGAGACTAAGAGTCATATAGAGGAGAAAAAATTTAGAATGAAAATTTAAATTTCTTTTTCTCTATTTATTTTTTTTAATTGTGTCCATAATCACGATAGTCATCAGATTCTAGTCATAGTAGCCATTGGAATTAATTTGAAAGCTACTATATTACTATGTATAATTTTTATTTTTTTACTAAATTGGCAGAGAGAAACAATGATAGACCATGCTTGCCATTGTCCATATTGGAGCTCATTACGTAAAAATACAACATGCAACAAGGGAAGGATAAGAAAGGCATAGCCTCCCAATTGTGAATGACCATGTAAATGATATCCAACTTATGTGACTAGTTTTTTTAAAAACCTACCCAATGGGTGGGGGGGGGGGGGGGGGGGGGGTCAGCCAATGGGACTTGACCCATGACCCATGACTTGAACATAGCATTTTATAAGTCCTTATGCTAGTGGACCACACCACCAGGGTAGACACATGGGTCATGCTTGGCCTAGCAAGAGGCACAACTCGCACTAGCTAAGAATGACACAAGCCATGCCATGGGTTGGTATGCTCCTAGACTAGACATGGTCTTAAATTGTGCCATGCTGTGCTGTGGGTCGTGCTTAGGCTACCCATCCAAGTTTACACCTTTAGTCTAGTTTCCAATGCTATGGCTATATACTTATCAAGAAAGTTAAATGACTAATGTCAATACCTCCCTGTAGTACTGTGCTTATATAATAATGTTAGAAGCTATCTTAATCCTATAGCCACTTCATTGTTCTGTAGTGATATATGGACTATAAATAATGAAGACATGAAGTCGTGGTCTTTTAAAGTACCATAACTTTGTGTTATAAAAAGATTAGACCCAAGTCATGGTCATTGCTAGTGTATTGATATCATGTTACATAAAGATTAAGATTAAAGACATAATCATGACCATTTTCTAGAGTTGTAATTTCGAGTTGAAGAGATAAGGCTAAAGTCATGACTTTCATTGGAAAGTATCTACTTCTTACTTAGACAAGTGCAAAGCTGCTAGAGTATCAAAAAATCTATATTCTTGTTCTTCCTCTTCATGAAACAAGCAAAGGCTACTACAGATACAAATCCTAGAAAAATATTTCACTTTTTCTAGGGGTTCTACAAGCAGGCAATAGAGGTACGAGCTATGCCAATCCCTAGAGATGGAAATTGGGGCACTCAAACCCTTCTCCTCTATAAATATTTTTGGGATTTTTTATTAAATTAATATGGTTTAGGATTTATGTTATTTGGAATATGTGATATGATTGGTTTGAATGATTAATGCAATATTGGTTTAATTATATTTTATGTTTATAAATGTTGATGGGATATGATGAAATAAAAGTCAAATTAAGATTTTGACTAATAATGAGTTTCTAGGAGGTTGTCATGGTAGATGGTGATAAAAAAGCTATTAGACTCATTTGTGCATATGATAGGATGGTAGTGATATCCATTCTAATTTTAATATAGGAGATGAACCTATATGTCAAATGTTAAAGTTTGAGTAAGTTAATCATCATGAGTATGGTACTTATGAAGCTAAAAGTGTGAATACTTTTACATGGAAATCTATTGTACACATCTTAGAAAGACTAGTTCACAATTAGGATAAATATTATATAGAATATTATTCTAAGGGTTTACCTTTGGTATGAGAATCACATCATTATCGATGAAGATGATGACAAGTAATCCTTGGGACATGCACAAATGCATGGTGACACTCATGATGATGACAATCCTTGTGAGTTACTTTTACTTAAATGGTTTTCACTAGTAAAACATAAAGGATCCATATGTTAATTATGCAAGTATGATGCTTACAAAGCCAAAAGTATAAATGCTTACAAACCATGTCAATAATTAGTCTTTAAGGTAAAAGAAACTGGTGAATAAGAGTGTGCATGTAAAGAAACTATCAATGGTAGTTAACAAAGTTTTCTAATAGGTATGTTTTTATAAATGATCCCCATGCAAAAAAGAAGTATTGTCTTAGTGGTGATGTACTAAGAGGATAACCATAAGGAGACCACCATTGGGAATGATTTAAATTGATAACTACCTTGTATTGTTGATAGAAAAACATGTAATTTACTATTTACACAATACCCCAACGTTTGTTCTTGTCCAACATAGTAAATTTTAAACAAATTAATGACATCACATAAATTAGATAATTAGACCCTAAACCTAAGATTTTTGTAACAATTTGGGTATCCCTTCTAACAAAAATGGGTTGTCTCTTATTGAACAACCAAAATATTTATACAATTCTTATGTGATTGATATCTAAGTAAAAATCTATTATATTACTTGTATGACCTATGTACATATAGATTTCAATTAATGAGATACCCTTATTAAATAGTTTTTTGGACATCACATAACTAATTAGATTAGAGTGAATAACAAAGTTATAACATTAGTTTAGTCATTCAATTGTGAGATAACTTATTTTTAGTAGATTAGATATTAATATTGTGAAACAATCTTAGATCCAAGGGTTTAATCGGCTAATCAATGTGATGTATGGTAATGTTAGTTCGACTTATATTTTGTTTGGACATAGAATAATGGTTAAGCTATTGTGCAATGATATCTATCCTTAATAGCATACTATTGCAATTTGCTATGCCACCTATTTTACCAATTAGACAATAATTTAAAAACTTATTAACAAGAGTATCTCATCAATAGAGATTAGTAAGTGCATAAGTCATACAAATAGTAAAGAAGACTTTTATCTAGATATCAATCCCATAGGAATCATATCAATAGTTTGGTTAGTCAATGGTTAGATAACTTATGAATGGATATTTATATTGTAAAACAATCTTAGATCTATAGGTTCATCTAATTAATATATGTGATGTATATTTAAGTTAGTTTAACTTATATTATATTTAGACATAGAATAAAGGTTGATATGTTATAAAATAACTCATTACCCTAAAGGCATAGTAGATGGTTATCATCATTGAGCCTATCCTAATAATGGTCTCCTCATAGATATCCATTTGATATGCCACTACCGAGATAACAAATCAACATACTTGAAAGTCATTCAGAATTATATATCTTATAGAAAACTTTATCAACTACTCTTCATGGTTATATCATATGCACACTCATATTCTTTGGCCTTATGTATCATAAAGACCAAAGATTGATATGATTTGTAAGCATTTAAACTTTCAGCTTCATAAGCATCATACTCGTGATAACTAACTTACCAAAATTTTATGTTTTACTATAGGTTTATCTTGTATATCATAATCAAAAGGACAATCAGTTCCTTCCTATAATATGTGCAAGTGAGCCTCATGATTACCTATTACCATCTACTACAATAATCTCACACAAACCCACAAATAGTTGAAACCTTAGTTAAAGTTCTATTTAATCATCATCCATCAATTTCTATAATACAAAATATATAAATCAAACACATTCATTCATAAATAACAACCAATATCAATCACTTATATCAAAAAATGTAGACACCACATTATTTTGGTAAATATTTTTGAATCTTGCCGGGGAGGGGGGGGGGGGGGGAGGTTGAGAGCTGCACCCCAAACTTTTTAATCTTACTTTCCTTGATTTCTTTTAGAATTTCTAGGTAGTGGAAAATTCTTCATAGGGTTTGTTAGTTGCACATGACCTTGCTTGGGGCAAAGGAAGAGGAATAAAAATGAGAGATTTTTGTGAATTTATCTATCTTTGAATTTTATAGTCAAGTAACCCTATATTACTCTAAGTAGAAAGTCATGGATTTGAGAAAAAGTCACAAATTTAGCATGTATTTCTTAAGTTTAAGGTCATAACTTTAAAAAGTGGTTTTGACTCTGAATTACATCCCAATCTTTTTCTAACACAAAATCATGATACAAGGAATTATTATGACTTTGTATAATGTCTTTATACCATGAAGTCATGGTATTGTGAAGTGGTTTTGGATTCATGTATTTAGCTTCTTATCTTAAATCAATGGCCATGGTGCTAGTAAATGGCCAAGACAAAGTATAGTGCCTCTAATTGTTATGTGGCATTGATATTATGACATAGTCATGACATTAGCGTTAGTCCTTTTAGATTATTATATAGTTAGGACACTGATAAATAGTGGCTATACTAAGAAGGTCTCTATTGTGTATTATATGGTAGTGGCACCAAGAAATGGTCATGACACAAAAATTAGCATTCATTTTTTTTAATATATCATGTTATTAGGGTACTGCAAAGATGCTTTGACATTAACAATTAACTCGAGCATAAAAGTCATTCCTTTACATTTTTTTGCGGACAAAAGTCTTGACCTTGAGAAATAATTATTGCTCTTTAACTTTTAGTAATGTCCTCTTTAACTTTACTTGAGTAATGGCCTTGAGAAATAATTATTCCTTTACTTGAATAATGTCCTTTTTAACTTTTCGTATCCCAAACTTTTTGGCTCTAAATAATTATTGTGGCTTTGGCTTGAGTATTTTTGGTTCTATAATTTTTTATAGCTCAAAAGTCATGTATTTGTAAAAAGGAAACAACTCTAACTTGAGACTATTGAACCATATTAAAGATAAATTCATGGTACTTAGACATGACCATCACCATTAGCACTAGCAGCATACTTGGTTGCCATGACATAGAATTAATATTGTAGCCACATTTAAATTTTATGAGATAAATATATCTATGACTCTTTGATAATATCGTAGAAACTAATAATACATTCCACACTATAATGATTATACTAATAAGTTGATAGGATCATGATATACAAATATTTTCATAACCTTTTAGGTAGTGTTTTGGCTAAGAATGAATGTCAAAACTTTGCAAGACTTTATGTTCAACCCCCTCATCTAAACACCTCCAAAATACCTATTAATTTCATGACTATTTCTCAAAACTCACTAAAACTCTAAAGAAATGAAATCAATCCATAGTTTGTCTCATTCCATGACTATACAACATCATAAAGTACCAAAATACCTATGAATATTCAGTAGTTTGAATATTGAACAAACTCACACCCAAAAATAATTACTCATCATCAAGTAATAACTTTTCTATCAATTATACAAAGTCTTCATTGTCTTTAATAAATATTATGGCCAAGTTTGAGTATTATAGGGTCTAAAATAGTTGGGAAACTTCAAGTGGATATGTTTACATTCATGGCAGGGTTTGAGTTTTGTGACTATACTTATGAGTCTTTGGATGTGTATATTTATTTATGTGGTGAATATATGTGTTTATTACATCATATATGGTTAGAAAAAAAATATTTGGGTTTCCTTCCAAGTAGCAATATGTTTAACATCAATAGCTAGATCATTAAAATATCTTTTCGTTTGTTAGAGATCTATGATATCCATGCTACCTTCTTAATATGCCATTTTACTTTATCCTTATCTATTTCTTCTTTCAATCTTGTTTCAACTACACTTATTTCTTAGGTTTTTGTATTCATTGGATGACAAGATTTTAGTGAATCTTGTGTTTTCTTCTATGTCAATTTAACCCTTTTATTTTTAGATTCCTAAAGTTGCAACATAGACTATATTCACAACTTTGTTTCTTTGCTTTTCCTTTTGATTTTATTTTTGTAACTTCAAATTCATGGTGCCAAGTGAAGCTACGACTTTGTCTTGAATTATTTTCTTACCCTTTTCATTTAGAAACTCCAAAATCATAGTTATGTGCATAGCCACACCTTATCTTTAAGTTAATGATGGACTAATCTATTCTGTATCCCAAAGTCATGGTGCTGGGCATAATTGCTCCTTTTTTTCAAGCTTTCCTTGGCCATTTTCTTTCTATACACTACAACAAAAAACATAATCAAAGACACTTAAAAAGCCTCATTAAATATAATTAATGTCGCTTATTGATAGTGTCATCCGCTAGCCTGTCATAAAAAGTATTTGCATATAATGTGGTTTTTTAGCAGCGTCGTTGAAAAAAAATCTTGACGCTAAACTAAAATGTCATTGTTTATTATACCAATCTACCTTGACACTCAGAAAATATCATGATTTGTTGTATCAATCTTAAAATATTTGAATACAATGACACTTAGTAAAAGTGTCAAGGAAGATAATGATTTAATTAAATATCAATTTAATAATTATTGTAAATATATTTTTACATGTTATTGTAATACTGCATGAACATAAGAAAAACATACTTTACAATCCATACCAAGATTAAAGTTATTAATTACAATGGGGAATTTTGACTTCTTGCATTTCATAAACAAAAAAAAAATATATCACAATTTCAATATTCATTTCTTTAATTCAATTCAAAAGTTCTTATATATGTAACCCAATTGTGCCTTATCTCCAAGAAGCTGCTTCATGCTAGCTTGGCTAAGTTGAAAGTTAATTTCCAAAAAAGGAAATCTACATACAAAAAGATGAACAATAAATAATTACACTTGCAGAAAAAAAAATATTATAGAGCATTGGAAAATAAAAAAGAAGGAATAATAACGACATATCATGAAAATAATGTATATAACAATTGACATATATGATTAAAAAAATTTAACAACAACAAAACCAAAGTTAGTAGTAATGGGTAAAATATAAAGCAAGAGATTTATCAATTATGACATAAAAGTTGATAAAATATAATAAAATACAAAACAATAATAATTCATTAAAAACATATATGTGTGTAGTGAGTTGAAAGATCTCACAAACTACTTGAAGAAACACTATAAAAAACAATTAAATTAAATAAAATGAAAAGTTAAATTACTTGCCATCTTCCCAATATATTAAAAAAACTCGATGAGATGATATGTAATGTAATTTCAAGTTCTATTGATTACACATATATAGTAATCCAATCAACTTATAGTTTTAGATTCATTAAAAAAATAAAAGGTTACGTAAAAAAAATTATGCCTTGAAATAATAATTGTGTTTTATAAGGGTGAAAAAGTAATTTACAATGTTGTGGTAAAGTATTGAAGCCAAAAGTCAAAATCACAATTTTTTCCATTGCCAATCTATAAAAAAAAAATCTATAGTTGACAACATAAACAAAAGATAATAAGATAACAATAAAATTCCAATTGCATATTCAAGTTTAGATTATTTAATAGAAAGTAAGAAGTAATAAACTTGATCTCATTATAAAAAATACCTTTATTATCACAATAATTAATTGACCATTCTAAAGTTAGAAGATCTTCTAACTTAACCAAAAAAATGTTTATCTTTAAATGCCTATGAATCATTTAAAAATAGAGGAGGAGAGAACAAATAAAACATGTATAAAAATGGCACGAGATCAAAACTAAAAAAGAATGGATAATTACCTGCTCAAAGCCAACAACAAGATTTGCCCACTCTATATCCCTTGTAATTAGCAAATTGGAACTTGCAAGAAGAACTGTAGACTGAGCCTGAAAATGGGATATGGAAAAGAATTTATTATTACTATTTGGCAGAATAGTAGCCTAAAAATAGGAAGCTGATAACTCAACTATGGCAAAATCACTGACAAACCCAGCACCAACATCATAAAATCTGCATTGATTGAAGGAAACATTACTAATTAAACTTCACAAAATAGCAATACAACACACGATGTAGAAGATATGATGCATACGCCATGTACAACTCCACTTCCCACAGTTCATAAAATAAGCCGTGTAGAAACTGATGACAAGAGTAATTGACTACAATTTCTCTCTTTTGATCCCAATTTAAATTCCTTTTCAGCTTTTTATTTTGTCCTGCCAAGCTACAAAAAATTTCCGTATAACAAGGGTAGCCATTAAATATCATGCATTTTGGTAACATATCTACTAATTTAACAATAAATGGCAGTGAAGACCTGTCGTGCAACGTGTAAGAATCTATTCACTAAGATCATGAGCGAGAATACAACAACCTAGAGGAAAAATGATATAAATAAGCAAAGAGAATTCCATCAATGAAGAAATGGAAAACGAAGCCATATAGAAGTAGGCCGAGATTCTTCCACTCAACTCTTCTAGTTTGTTGCTAGTGCCATTTTAAAGCCTATTACATATTTTACAAATATAAAATACAAACTAATTAGTTCAAATTCAATAAATTCAAAATTAATATTTTTATATCCATGATACTTATAATAGTGATAAGGTTTATAATTTTCAGCCCCTTATAAGTCTTAACAATCTATTAGTCTTAACAATCTATTAGTATTAACGATGACACATCTAGTGAGTACCATAAAAACAGAAAACATGTTCCAAATAATGATGTATTTAGAAAAATGTCATGACATGTCTAATTAATATAATTTATTATGCAAACATATATTAATTTTAATCTTTTCCACTACAAATTTGCAATACAGTGTGACTCCGATTCTACTGCAGGTTTTTGGTTAATTTATGGAAAGATTTCTTATTCCCAAACTTGAAGAAGCTGCAGAATGTTTCACACAAGCAGCATCTTATAAGCTGGCAGCAGATGCTTACGCTAAAGGCAACATCTTCAGCAAATGTATTGAGTGCTGTCAAAAGGGGGAGCTATTCGACGAGGGACTCTTTTATATTTCCAACCAGAAAGAACATGCCATGCAATATAATTACATGAAAAGAGACGAGGGGATCAGGATCGAGTTCATGGAGTTGTTCTTCTATCATCATCTCCTGGTATCAGCATTCTCTACTGCAAAATGCCTTCTCCCCTCTAAAACAAATCACAGGAAAAAAATAGAAAAGCAAGAAATTCATATCTAACGCAAGAATTTGTAAGTAGGTAACAAGATCCAACATCTTTAATAAAGAGCAGAAATGGAGCAACGTGATGGATGTGCAAGCTAAAAATGGAATTAATTTGGAGCAAACCTATATATGTAGATGTCATTCCCCTGGCCAAGCCGCCTCTTACAAGCATGGCGATAGCTTAGAAAATTGTTAGATGATGGGTGACTTGAATGAGCAGAAATATATCTATCATTTCTCTCTCTTCTCGAAGCAGGGAAGACCGCACCACGATAGCTCCCGATAATACAATTATCAAAAATATGAGTAGTTCTGGGATTAGGGCCGTGGGAGATAAAACAGGTATAGTCCTCAGAGAGTTCCATTTCCCTCACGCTGAGACGACCACTGACAAGGAGAGGTGAAGTTGTGGTATCCAAGGAGGAGTGATCTGATCCGAGTGATGATTTTGGGACGGTCAGAGATAACTCAGAAAAAAAAGACCCAGAGTGAGAGCTCTTGGTTTGATCACAAAATTCAGCAGGGGATTTGGAAGATTCTGTTGGTGAAACAAATAGAGCCAACAATGGAGGAATTTGAACCTTTAATTCAGACCCAAACAGAACCACTCGACTCTCCGACTTTGATAAATCGGCGTCAACTAGTTCATCTTTAAGTGCATCCACAATTCCTTTGGAGTCGAGCTTATTCCACATCCTCTTACACTTGTATTGCACTGCTTTGCGTGGGTAGTTCAGATCAGGCCGTATTAGTTTTTTCGAGCCAAACAAATATTTAGCATCCAGGGTAGAAGTCGGGCTGATAATTCCATCACATGTTTCAGCAAAGTTCTTAAAAGCTATGCCAGTAAACAGACTTGGAAAAGAAACATGAGTTCTATATTTCTTTGCTCTTGGCGGTGCAATCAAGCTATAATCCCTCATTAACGCCTCATCTTCCTCTTCTATTTTTCTGAACATATATATCCCCTGTACATTATTAAGTCAAGCATCAATAGCAGAGAACATGAAAATCAAATCTTGCTTCTAGAAGACACAAAGAAGATGAGACCGAGAGAGAGAGAGAGAGAGAGAGAGAGAGAGAGACCAAGAAGGAATTGGGTTAGCTCCGAGCGGGGAGAACAAGAGAAGATCAAATTCAAGCTAGTATTGGGGGGAGTGAAGACGCAACATCTCCTCTAAAAGGTAGAAATGTGATGGGGAAGAAAGCATCCATGACAGTCACTTTCTAATCTGCTATGCTTCTGCAACCTCCACTTCCAAGTACAAATGAACTCAATTAAAATGAAGAGAAGGAAACAAAAAAGTCACACTTTCCCCCCTAGTTTTCCTCTGAATTAATTCTCAACAGGAATCCATGGGCTCACAGAATTCACTCTCAATTGTCATGATCACAAGGCCACTCGCGCATGACCAGATACTTCCTCTCCAAGAATCAAACATGAGAAAATAACGTTTCTTTTTTTTCCCTCTCTCTCTCTCTCTACTTGTGAATTAAGATAAGTTTATGCATAATATAAGATGCAAAACTGAAGATTTTGGAGGATGCTGCAAAGAAATGCAAAAAGATCAGAGACAAGTTCACAACGATGAAATAAGTTAACCTCTTCAATTCCAGTGATTCAATGCGAATTTTTTTGATAAAAGTTAAGTGTATGGAAGAGCTGATACAATTAGAAATTTAATGGGGAAACTTACTGGATGCTGCAAAGATGACCAAGGATATTGGAGACGCGCTGCTTGAAGCCGAGCTATTGGAAAAGGCCGAATGTTATGAAGAAGACGTGCTCGTCTTTCTAGCAAGTCTTCATTTTATTAAATGAAGATAAATAAAATATTATATTAATCACATCATTTTATTAAATGACCTTATATTTTCATTTTATTATTATTTCTCCTAGGGATAAATTAAATATCAACATATTAATTTTAAAATTAAATATTATTACTTATTTTATAAATAAAAAATTCAAAATTGAATGTAAAAATATTTAAATTTTTTTTAATTTGATCATAAGTTTCTTTTTATTTTTAATAAATAATTTTCAACTAAAATTTGATATTTTTTTTATTAATCTAGAGTAAAATTTAAAATACTATTACTTATTTTACAAATAAAAAATACAAAATAAATTAGTTCCAAATCAATAAATTCAAAATTAATTTTTTCACAACCATGACACTAATAAAAGTGACAAGGTTTTTAATTTTTAGCCCCTTATTCCTTGGCATTTTTAAGGAGTCAAGAAATTTTCTAACTTATTAGTCTTAACAATGATACTTCTAGTAAGTGCCATAAAAATAGAAAACATGTTCCAAATAATGATGTTTTAAGAAAAATGTCATTAAATGTCTAATTACAAATAGAATAATGACATTTTCTGAAAGCGTCAAGGAAGAAAACGTCATTATTTTGAAGTTTTGTTGTAGAGTTATGGCAATGTGCCCAACCATAATTTTGCATTCATGTTTTTCTTATTTATTTTTATTATATGAAACCAAAGTCATGGTGCTATGCACAAATGTGATCTTGTCTTTAATTGGCTCCTACATAACATTTGTCTCAGTCTTGTATTTCTCCATGGATCTCTTAGCTTCTTTGGAGTTGTCAATATACGATTTCTCTAAGCTCATAATTTAGAAGAATGTCATGACCTCATAGTAGTCATCTTCCTCAGTTTCCTCATTTTCGTAGCTCCAATATAGTTATTCCTCTTCATATTTTTTGATTTTATCGCTATCACGATTTAAAAATTTTTCTTCTACTTCTAATCCTTTGTCTTCATCAAACTAGTAATTTTGTACAAAATTATTCTACCATAAATCCACATTTTGTTACATTGTAGTATGGAAAAGATTTTCAATTCTTCAATACCCAATTTCATCATTATCTTGACTCCATAAGCCATTGTAAAGATTGAACTTTACTTGTTCCTCATTAAAACATAGAGTGAACTCCCTTTTCTTGATCGATAAGGGCTTGTCCAATGGTCAAAAAATTCATCCCAATATTAGCGGCACATAATTATCCTCCTCTATATCTAATATAATGAAATCCACTAAAAATAAATAAATATAGTCATATCATGTTTTCATGGTGGAATTTGAGTTTAGTAACTATGCTTATGAGTCTTTGGATGTATATATTTATTTAATTGGTGAATATAGATGTTTATCACACCACATATGGTCAGAAAAAAATCCTTGGTTTGTCTGCTAAATAGTATTATATTTAACATCCATTGCTAACCATCAAAACCTTTTTTCTTCCACCAGAGATCTCTGATATCTATGCTACCTTTTCAATATAAAAATTTACTTTATTATTATTCGTTTCAACTACACTTGTTTCTTGGATCTTTATTAATTAGATATCATGACTTTAGTGAATGTTTTGGCTCCTTCTATGCTAATTTATCCATTTTATTTCAAGATTCACAAAGTTGCTACATTGAGTATAACCATTACTTTGCCTTTAAACTTTTTCTTTCCATTTTCTTCTTGTTACTCCAAATTCATGGTGCTAAGTAAATTCATGGATTTTTTTTACCTTTTTATTTTCCTTATCTCTTTATAACTCCAAAGTCATGATACTGAATGAAACCATGATATTGTCTTGATGCATTTTCATGCCATTTTCATTTAGTAACTCCAAAGTCAAGGTTTCGTACATAACCATGACCTTATCTTTAAGTTTATGATGGACTAGTCTATTTTGTATCCCCAAAGTCATGGTGCTGTACATAACTGCCACTTCGTTTTCAAGTTTTCCTTGACCATTTTTTTAACACAAATGTCATGGCATAATACACAACCATAATTTTGTCTTTATATTTTTTTGAGTTATTTTTATTTTATGATACCAAAGTCATGGTACCTTGCACAAATGTTACCTTGTCTTGATTGGCTCATCCATAATTGTTGTCTTAGTCTTGTGTTTTTCCATGGATCTCTTAGCTTCTTTGGAGTTATCAACATAAGATTCCTCTAAGCTCATGATTTCGAAGAATGTTGTCACCTCATAATAGTCATCTTCCTCAGTTACCTCATTTTTGTAGCTCCAATATATTTATTCCTCTTCATATTTTTTGACTTTATCACTATCATAGCTCTAAAGCTTTTTTTCTACTTCATATCCTTTGTCTTTATCAAACCAACCATTTTTTACAAAATTATTCTACCAAAAATCCATATTTTGTTGCATTGTAGTATGAAAGAGATTTTCAATTATTCAATACCCCATTTCATTATTATCTAGACCTCATAAATCATTATAAAGATTAAACTTTACTTGTTCCTCATCAAAATGAAGAGTGAACTCCCTTTTCTTGATTGATAAGGGCTTGTCCAATGGTCAAAAAAAGGCACCCCAATATTAGTGGTGCAAAATTATCCTTCGATATATCTAATACAATAAATTCCACTAAAAAAATAAATATACCCACATTGACTATACATCTTTGATGATTTTATCTAGGTACTTGATAGTCTAATCCACTATTTAGAGCTAGAGAGATATTAAAGTAATTTTTCTAAGATTTAATTTTTGTATAATTGATAGAGGCATCAAGTTAAAACTTGATCCCAAGTCACACAATACTATCCAAAATGTGTAATCTCCAATAGTACAAAATATAATAAAACTTCTAGGTCCTTTAATTTCTCAAAAAATTATTTTGAATGATTACACTATACTTTTTGGTCATATTCATGATCTTATATATCTTTAACTTCCTATTACTACTCATTATATCTTTTATAAATTTCACATAGTTCAAAATTTGGGCTAAAGCTTTAATAAACGAGATATTCACTTTTAACTTTTAAAATAAATTGAGAAACTTTTTTTAATTTTTTATCTAATTTCTCTTTTTTAATCAATGAAGAAATGAAAGATTCATTAGAAACTTACCTTTAGTTTCATTCTATTGCATTTCATTATCTCCATAACTTCGAGTGATATCAATTCCCTCATCAAATTCCAATTTCTCTTTTTTCATCTTTGGGAAAAACTTGGGACTACACTTATTTTGGAGTCACAACCTTGTTAGGCGTCACAATATCATATTATTCATATTTATTCTTCTATTCAGGCATGGCCATGACTTCTTGAATAATTTCAAGTTGAGTTGTGATTTTGGAGAAAGTCATGGCATTATCACTCCTAAAAGTTCTAGAATCCTCTTCTTCAAAATACTTTTGAGCTCCAAAGCCTCAAGTTTTGCAAAAGTCATGGTATTATCACTTCTAAAAGTTCCAAAATCTTTTTGTTTTGATTTTCATGGTAGCTCTTTCACTTCTAAGAAATATTGAGAAAAAATTCCTTAGATTTACTTTCTTATCACTTGGAAGTTCATATTCTTTTCTTCTCTTCATTTATATATTTGCAATTGTCTGAGTTGATGCTTTAAATTTTTTTATCACCAAACTAGTTTGATCTATTCTCTCTTCAAGCACCCTCAATGAATTATCTTAAGGATCATTCATCTTTTTCAAATTTGCTAAGATAGCCTCCTCCCCTTCTTCCAAAGTTGAGTCCTCTTCTATTCGTGATAGTTGGTAATTAAAACTTAAGCTTCCTTGATTATTATAACTCACTTCATTATTCCAAATATTTCTTGATGATTTTTTAATGTTCTATATCCCATTTCCATAGCCTCCATATGAAAGATTCTTGAGATTTCTCACATTCAGATAGCATTACATTAGAACATTGTTGTTGGTAGAAATATATACCATTTTCTCTACATTTGATTGACTTCTTCCATTTGATAATTATGATCCAGGTCCATTGATTCATGTGGATATAAAATGACAATCTTTTTTGATACTTTTCTAGCTGGATTTTGGGTGTCAACTTTCCTAAAAAGAGCTTCCAATAGCTATATCAACTATGCACCTCATTATATGGTTCAACCCATTTATAAAAGAAGTGTGCTTGGAATCACAACTCAAATCTATGTTGAGGATATCTCCTCAATAACTTTTTGAAATGATCCTAAGCATCATATAAATTCTCATGTTCATCATGTCGAAATTAGCTTATCTCATTCTATAATTGAGATGTAATTTGAGGTAGAAATAATTTAGTGATAAAAGCCATCACTAATTCATCCCAACTCTTAATTGAGTCTCAATGTAAACATTGGAACCAACTCTTAATTGAGCCTCAATGTAAACATTGGAACCTACTCTATACCTTTTCACTTATTGAAAATAGAAATTAACATAACTTTATTATGCTAGAGCTAACTCGAAGCATTTTTAGAGTGTTGCATAACTCCAAAAACATTATGATATGTAATTTCGGATCCTTTGATGCTCTTTTGCTATACTAGTTCTACTAAATCATAGTTAAATGAGTTGGCTTCAACTCAAAGTAATTGGCTTCTACTGTTTACAATTGAATACATGAATAACTATTAATCATCATGGGCATCCAATACACTCCCAAGGTATAATATTGGATGGGCAATGAGATAGTTTGATCATTACTACCTTGTGACTCTTTGTTACTATAAATGCCTTCCATAGTCTTTTTATCTACTCATTTTCTATTAATCACTCTACATGTTTTTTTGATTTGTGGGTCTAAAAGGATTAGCTCAATCCTAGAACTTTAGCTCATAAATGAGCGCTAAAAAGAAGTAAAAAAAGAAAATGCATATAATACAAAAAAAAACCAAAATATAACTATCTATCTTCAAACAAGTTAACAAGATTTAACATTTAAATTCATAGAGATTTATTAAAATCAAGGATATCTAAATTCTTAAAAATGAATTATTCTTTTACAAGAATAATTATATTAACTCATGCTGACTAACAAACCTAAACAATCTTGATAATGATACCAAAAACTTATTTTGACTTCTTATACTACTTAATTTTATCAATTAGATAATTTCTCACAAGCTTATTAATGAGAATATCTCTTCAATATAAATCTATGAGTGTATTGGTCATATAAGTACTAAAGAGGACTATCATTCAGATATTCATCCAATAGTGATTGTATTAATAGCTTATTTATTAAATGGTGAGAAAAATTATTTATAGCAGAATGAATATTCATATTGTGAAACAAAATTAGTTCAATGGGTTCATCTTGGTAATCTATGTGATATATGTTTGAGTAAGTTCAATTAATATTATGTTTGGACATAGAATGAAAGTTAGTATTATGCAATGACTTTTTTCCCTAACATGATACAAGGTGGTTGTCATTATTGAGTCCATCTTTATGATGGTACCCTCATAGTTATTTTCTTGGTACATCAATACCATGATAACAAATCATTTTGTTCAAGATCTTATACCTATTAGACAACTTCATCAATTGCCCTTACTAGTTTCTTTGTATATTTTTTTTATTATTTGGGTTCAAGTGTCATAAAAACTAAAATTAATATGGTTTATAAATATTTGTACTAGTGGCTTAATAAATAAAATACTCATATAATTAAAATATACTTCTCTCAAGTTTAACTAGTGGGAACTATATGAGAAAAAAACAACTCATAAGGGTTGTTACCACCTTATGACTCACAACATACTCATGTATTTTTTGAAGATTATTGTGTATCACCATGACACCATCCTCCTAAATGATAATGTGTCTCACACACTAAATGTGAACCCTTAAGAAATCATTTTATATAATATCCATCTTAATTGAGAACTAGTTCTTTGAATTTGTGTATAAATGATTGATGTATAAAAGTATTCTCACTTTCAACTTCATAAGTGCCAAACTCATGATGATTAACATATCAAAAATTTGGGTTTCAACATATAAGTTTATCTTGCATATCATAGTCTAAATGGTTATCACTTCTTTCCTATTATTTGTGTGAGTAAGCCTCATGGTTTACCTAATACCATCCACCATGATGATCTTGTACAAACCCACCAATAATCAATACCATTATTCAAATTCTATTTAATTACTATTTATCAATATCCATAATATAGAAAAAAAGCAAATACATTCATTCATAAATAAAAACAAATATTAGATCACATATATCAATTTATATAAATCCTATATGATATACTATTTTGGTAACTTTTATTGAATCTATCCATGAGTGAGGGGGTTTGAAAGATGTGCCCCCCAATTATATGGATTAATATTAATCTTGCACGTAATGCTTGCTTATGAAACCTCTATGGAGTGCAAAATTCATCCTAGGGTTTGGTATTGCCATGTGGTATTGCTTGTTGCATAGAGGGAGATGAAGAAAAATGTGAGATTTTTATAAATTTTTCTATCTTCCACTTTAATCCTTGGGCAACTTTACATTACTCTAAGTAGGAAGTCATGACTTTCAAAAGAAAGTCATCACTTCAACCTTCATCTATTAAGCTTAATATTGTGAATCTAGAAAGTGACCATGATTATATACTATATCCTGATCATTATGTAACAAAAAGTTATGATATTAAAAATAACTATGACATTGGTAGAGGTATCAAATAGGCTATGCCATGCTAGCATAAATCATTTTTTAGGTCCATCTAGGTCACCTTGTTGTGCCTGACATGACATGATTTTTAGAATTGGCCATGCCATTCTAGCATGGATTTAAAAATATGTAGCTTAGCACGACCCGTTAGCATGTCTTTTTCCTAGGTTATGCCGAGCCATTCTAGGCCAGACCTAGCTAAATTAGCTCAGTTCATTCTAGGCTAGCCTAGGTCCATCTATGCTAGCCTTGTTCATTCTAGGCTATCCTAGGCCATGATGAGGCTAGCTCTTTTGGATAGCTAATTTGAAACTAGCCCACATGGGTCGTCATGCCTAGCCATGCAGTGCTAGATCAATACTGGTCATAGCACAAATCTAAACTAGACCACGTCATGCTAGGCATGACTAAATCATGTCATGCCTTTTGTAGTGCCTTGGATGCCTACCCTAGTTGACTTTGGCCTAATATCTCTATAACATGAAGACATGACACTATTAAGTTGGTGTGACTTCATGTATTTGGCTTCTTTCCTTTAATAAAGAATCATGGTGTAAGAAAATGACCACTCATGGTGAAAAGCCTCTAATTGTTATGTGGCTATAACACAATGCAATAGCCATGATATTGACATGTGTCCTTTATTATTATATGGTTGTAGTGCTAAAAATTAACTAATGCATTGAGAAGATCCCTCTTGTGCATTCTGAGGCCGCTACACTAAGAAATGATTATGACACAAAAATTAGCCTTCATCTACTTCAAGTGTCCATTACACTATGAATGAAAATGATACTGACTTTCACTTCTCTCATAAATCATATTACTATGGTACTACAAGGATTTTATTGTACTAGCAATTAGCATGAGCATTAATTCATGACATTACCTTTCTTTAAGGATAAAAGTCATAACCTTGAGAAATAGTCATACTCGAGTAATATCATCAATAAATTTTAGTGTCCCAAAAGTCATGGTTATATATAATTATTATAGCTTTGGACTATGTAATTTTAGCTCTATAGTTTTTTATGGCTTTGTATCCATGACTCTAACATGAGACTACCGAATCATATTAAAGATAACATCATGATGCTATGACATGACCATGACCTTTAATATTAGTGAGCAACTTGGTTACTGTGACGTAGAATTAATGTTGCATTCATATTTAAATTTTATCAAAAAAATATGGCTATGACTCTATTATAATACTACAACCACTAAGAATGTATTTCATAGTAGAATGATTATGCTAATGAGTTAGTAGAATCATGACATAAAAAAATTTTAATGACCTTTTGGATAGAGTTTCAATTAAGAATAGATGCCAAAATTTTGAAACACTCTATAATCTACTCTCTTAGCTAAACACTTCCAAAAACCTATCAATTTCATGGCTATCCATCAAAACCTATCAATACTCCAAAGGCATGACACTTAGCTTTAGGTGTCATAATGACCAATGATTGACATGGTTTTAAGCATTTATATGTTTAGCTTCGCAAGTGGATTACTCACATAATTAACATATGTTTTCCTCAAGTTTTATTAGTAAAAACTATATGAGCAAAAGTAACTCACAAAGAATGTCACCGCCTATCAAGTCATGACATACTTGATCATGATCCTAGGATTTCTCATCACAATCCTTCTTGGTAATAATACAACTTCCACACAAAAGGTAAACACCTTAGAAAAATATTTTATATTATAGCCATCCCTATTGAGAACTAGTTTTTTTTAGATGGGTATAATGAATTGGTATGATAAAGTGTTTGCACTTTAGGCTTCATAAATGTCATACTCAAAATAATTAATGTATCCAATTTTGAGTTTTAATGTATAGGTATATTCATCCATCAAAGTTGGAAGGATTGTCACTTCCTTTCTACCATATGCATGAGTTAGTCTCATGGTTTATTTATCACTATACTTCATTACAATCTAGCATAAACCTATTAATAGTTAAAATCCTAGTTCAAGTTCTCTTTAATTATCATTCATCAATATTTATAAATAAAAATAATCTTACATCACATATATAAATTTACATAAATTCTAGGCCATATACTATTTTAATATAATTTTTTGAATCTACCCTAGAGGGGGGGGGGGGGTTTGAGAGCCATGCCCCCTAACTCTAGGGATTAGCATTAAACCTTGCATCCCTTTCTAGGTTGTGGATCCCATAGAGAGTGAAAACTTTACCCTAGGATTTTGTAGTTGCACGTGGTCTTGTTTGTTATATGGAGAGAGAGAAATAGGAATGAGAGATTTCTTGTGAATTTCTATATCTTCCACTTTTATACTTGAGTAACTCTCTATTACTCTAAGTAATAAGTCATGGCTTTTAGAAGAATGTTATAACTTCGATCTTCATTTATTTAGCTTGAGGTAATGACTCTAGAAAGTGTACACAACTCTAGACTACATCTTTATCTTTCTATAATACAAAGTCATGATATTAGCAACAACTATGACCTGGCCCTAATATCTCTATACCATAAAGTCATAGTACTATGAAGTGGCTATGAGCTTATGTGTTTGTATTCTTGTCCTTTATAAAGGCATGTGGTGCTAGGAGATGGCCATAGTGTAGTGAAGAGTCTCGAATTGTTATATGACCATAGCATTATAAAATAGGCATGACATTAACATTAGTCATTTTTGATTATTATATGGCCATGATGATAGAAAATAGCTATGACATTGAGAAGGTCTCTTCTATAGCCACGACATTGGGAAATAATCATTAGACAAAATTTTTCCTTTGTATGTCTCAAGTATCTATGTTGTGGATGATTATAGTACTAGCCTTTACTTCCCTCATATATCATATTACCATGCTATTGAAAGGATACCATGACACTAGTAATTAGTTTGAGCATAAATATTATAATTTTTCCTTTCTTTGAAGACAAGAGTTATGACCTTGGGCAATGGCTATACTCAAAGTAATGTCTTCTATAAATTTTAGCATCCCAAATGTTGTGGCTCTTAATAATTTCCATAGTTTAAAGCTGAATAATTTTGCCTCTATAATTTTTTATATAGCTTAAAAAACTTATGGCTATGATTTGATAATACCAATTCATATTAAAGCTAAATTGATGAGGTTATGACATAGCCACGACCTTTAGCACTAGTATGGTATGTGGGTGCTATGGTATAAAATTAATATCACAACCATGTAAATTTTATGGGATAAGTATAGCTATGACTTAATGATAATATTGCAATCACTAAGAATATATTGTACAATGGAAGAATTATGCTAACAAGTTGGTAGGGTCATGACATACAAAGAATGTCATGAACCTTTAGGTAGAGTTTCATATAAGAAAAGATGTTGAAAGTTCATAATACTTCATGTTCTACCCCCTCGACTAAACACCTCTAAAAACCTATTAATTCCATGACTATTCACTAAAACTCCAAAATTATAAAATCAATTCATAACTTTATCTATTTTATTCTTATATATCATCATAAATTACCTAAATATCTATGAATTTTTGCTAATTTGAATGCAAAATTGAAGCCTTATCCTAAATACCTACTATTTAAAGTTTATGAAGAATGTCATGAATAGAAAAAAAAACAAATTTAAGACATATAGAATGCTGAGAATGACCAAGAAGTATAACACTATCATTTAAAGCAAATTCTGAAGAAAGCTCAAAGATCCAGAAAGTTTTATGGTTTTATATATTATTAGAGAGCATATTTTTTAGAAGGCTTTATACAACTTAGGATCAAGTGTCAACTTGATATTATTGTCCATAGTATAGAGGTTGAATCTTGGTGATATAACTCGAACTTCACTCTTACTATAAAAGCTTAATTGATTGATTAAGTTTCTAAGAAAAATCATTGAAGATGTACTAGTAAAGGTTTACATGTTTATTTTCTCTAATGATTTTGTTGTTTTAGACATGGAAGAAGACTAGTATATCATGTTGATTTTGGGATAACTATTTTTAGTGATTAGTTAGACATTGATTGATGTCAAAAATAAAAATTCTACACTTTATGTGGCCGAAGATCAAGAAAAATTTATCCTATACAAAGCTTATGATTCTAGATGATGATGAAAAAAATTATTAGAGAATAGATAACCTCAAATGCACAATCATAAAACAAAATATATAATTTAGATAGAAAGACTTCTTGAATGATTGTTGGTCTAAAGAAGATAGAAAATCTGATGAACTAGAAGTAATTCTAGATTTAGAAAATATTGCAACAAATTTGGTTGAAAAAATTGTTTAAAGTCGTGATATTTTGAAAAGTCATGATAGTTAAAGAAGTGAAGTCAAACTATCTTGAAGATGTGAAAGAAGAGACTGAAATAACAAAATTCTTATCTAAAGATCTTGATGAATTGATAAAGGGAACTTTTGAGACTGTAGAAATAGCACAAGATGAGAAAATTAACTGCTAATTGTTAATGTACTTGGAGAGAAAAGTAAAGCTAAGATAATTATCATTCAATGTCAAAGGAAAAAAGAGGCAAAAATTACAATATAGAAGAAAGTCTTGAATTTTTAAAAAGTCATGATATACATGAAAAATTGGTAAAGAAAGAAGTGTCAAAAAAATAAGCCATGACTCTACTGAAATAAAAGCTTTATTAAGAAGCCACAACTAGGGGTGTAATCGAGCCGAGTCGAGCCGAGTATTAGGTAGGCTCGGCTCGGCTTGGTTTTTAAGGAGTAGGCTCGAGCTTGTTTACGAGCTGACGAGCTAAGTTTGAGGGTGCTCGGGCTCGGCTCGTTTAACTTACGAGCCTATTCACGTGCTTGGTTAACGAGCTTGCTCACAAGCTTGTTCATGAGCCTATTTATGAGTTGACGAGCTGAGTTTAAGGGTGCTTGGGCTCGGCTTGTTTAACTTACGAGCCTCAAAATGATGTTCGGGAATTAAAGAAAATATTCATCTAAAATAGCCAACATACAACTAAATTAAAAAGATAAGATAATAAAAGTTCAATTAACTTGATTGAAGTTCAAGAGTTAAAATATTCATCATGTTTATTTGTAGGAAAAATTTGTTGTGCATCAAGTATTCTCCATGTTCACGAGCCTATCCAAGAGCCTGGTTCATGAGCTTGTTCACAAGCCTGGTTAATGAGCTTGTTCACAAGCCTAGTTAGCGAGCTTGCTCACGAGCCTATTCACGAGCCTGTTTTCGAGATGACTAGCCGAGTTTGAGGGTGCTCAGGCTTGGCTTATTTAACTTACGAGCCTCAAAATGATGTTCGGACTCGGCTCGTTTATCTTAATAAATGAGTTCGAGCGAGCTTCTAACGAGCAGAATGCTGAGTAGCTCGCGAGAAGCTCGGCTCGGTTACAGCACTAGCCACAACCTATTCCACATAGTTATGACTTTGTTGTTTTAGAAAGCAAATGCCAATGCCATAACTTCACAAAATGCTGCAACATTAGTGAAGAGAAGTACACTCAACGATATTTTGACTTTCGTAAAGTTAAGGAATCCTCCGAAAAAAATTTCAAAGGAAGGCACCTAACAGATGTTACCATGCTAAAAGTGAATCTCAAAAGATATGCTGAAAAGAAGTATTATGCCAAGTGTTTTCTTAGATCATTGAAATTACAAATTTAAATGGAGATTCAAAAATTAGTCTAGCTAAAATATTAAATGAAGTACTTCTTAATAGGTAGGATAAGTAATTAAAGAATCTACATATTCAAGAATCTTTACCTAGCAAAAATGGCATGACACTCAAACCTAATTGTGGCAAAGCTTTTTGTTTGTGTTATATTTTTATTAATTGTTAGCTATTAAAAAAAATTTTCAAAGAGATAGGTAGCCTTTTTGCTCAAGGATGAGTAACATTTTAAATGTGTGAGTTTGTTCACTCAACATAACTTTTTTTTATGATGTGTTTGTACTAAATTTGAGAGTAACTTGGAAAGATTTTACTTTTTGGTGATTTTTATGGAATTAAATGAATAATTTAAGTAGATGTTATGACTTGGTCACACTAGCACAACCCTATTGAGTAGTTATAACAACCTTTCTTAGTTAGGACTCAATAAAACATATCATGATAATCTATACATGTCATGACTCTACCACCTAGTTATCATAACCTTTTCACTATGCAATACTTTCTTTGTAGATGGAATATTATCTTAGAGTCATGAACACATTAGTTCTAAGCCCAATTTCAACCCCATATTATTATTTTCATATCATGACAACCAAATATTATACTGGTAGAAGAAGTCATAGCATCTTCCAAAATCACAACATATTCATTATAGAGCCAAAAGTCACAATATACCAAGTGATTTTTATTCACAACAAACTTTTCCATCATGACATTATGTTTTAGAAGATAACTATCTCAATCATGATATTTCTTTCATCTTGACTTTATTCTCTAGAGAGTAAATACCTTAGTCACAAAGACTCTTATTTTCATGATTTTATGTTCCAAGAGAAAATGCCTTAGTCTTGTCATTCTTACTGTCATGGCTATCTATTCTAGAGAGTAATTAACTTAGTCATGACTTTCTTACAACTATGATTTTCTGTTTGAGCAAAGAAATTCATCAATCATAATATTCTTGCCATAGTGACTTTGAGTTTATGAAAAGAATTACCTTAGTCATGATATTTTTTTAATTCCATGACTTTCATGTTCTATAGAAGATTCAAAGATATGATAAAGTCGCATCTTAAAGATAAAGGCACAACTTGTAGCTTGAAAAGCATCACAATAGCTTGATGGGTCCTCTAAGGTATACAAGGGGATTTAGAGATAATACAAAAAAGGTGGGGGATTTAAATTTTGAGGTCAACAACACCTACAACCTTAGGTAATATGAACTCCAACCCTTAATTAGGGTCAAAACTATGGTAAATACAAGCAAAATTGATTGAAAATAAGATCTTAGTCTTAAATTTTTATGCTAGCCATCATTGGGAACTTTTAATTTTAAGAGAAAAACCATGAAAAAGCTCACATGAAATATTCCCTAATGTTAGGCTAAATATGGGCCTAGGATTAGTTTATTATATTTGTGTATGGTGGTTATGGTTGTATAATATTTATTTGTAGTAATATTATAGTTCAAATATTGATGATTATGGATGTTAGTTAGGATAAAAATCTAGGGTTTCACTCTAACATAGATTTATGTGTGTTGATCATGATGAATAGTAATAGAGGTGTTAAGGGGACACACTCATGAGATTCAATCCAATGAAGTGACAACCCTTTTAATCTTATATTGCGAGTTGAACCTAGATGAGAAAATTCTAAATTGTTGTATATACTTTGTTTTGATAAACTATTTTGTATAACCAAAATATTTTCTGTTTCAATATTTTATATTAGTGCAGGAAAGAAAATTAGGAGCAGAACCTGACCCATCTGAGTGATTCGACATGTTCCATTTATTAATACCGAGAAACTATTAATATAAAAATATATTATTTTATTTCTATTTTTTGCTACTACTATTTTTTCTGCGCAACTGTTCTCTCGTCTCTCTATCTCCTCTACATGATTTTTCTAGCTGCTACTCACAAACTGTAAGAATATTTTGGTTATAATCTATAAATGCATAAGCATTTTTTTAGAGGATGTAGCAAGTCTTGCTGAACGACTAGTGAATCACATTATTTTATGTGTTTCTGTCTTGGTTTTGGATCGTGGTTATTCTGTGATTGTGGATATATCATTTGATATTTTCTTCTTCTTCTGAATCTATAAAATTATAACTAGTTGGATGTGGAATTCCTAACATAAATTTATATAAGTTTAATTGATATGAGTATGACACTTACAAAGCTGAACTTATAACAATTACATTATAATTATTTTAGAATAATTAACCCACAAATGATGTGGAGGTTATGTAGAATATCTAACATATGAGTTTTATCATTATGTGAAAAATATGTGTTTGCTATGGATGATGGTGACATGCAAGTCATATGACACATGCAAGTTTAAGTGTTTTGTAATGTGAAGATAGCCATGTGAATTATTTCTTCATGTATGATTTATGTAGTGAAATATGCTAGAAGACATATATTAATTGACACATGTATGGAACTTATAAAGCCAAAAGCACAAACACAATTATCATATTATTTTATGTCTTTTATAACTTTAAAATTCAAAGAATAAAAATGCATACTAAAAATAGTCTCCAAGAGCAATACATATACATTGCCTAAAATGAGTAGATATGTCGATGATCAGTGATGAAATAAGTATGATTATTTGCTTAACTTGAGAATCAAGCATAATTCTACCTTATATCCTGAGAGAGCAATTAGATAATTCCACATCAAATTATCAATAATTTGAGAATCAAGCATAATATTATCTCAATATTAAGGAAATCATAAATAAGTAAGCCAATATAAAAGTCTAAGTATCTTATTGAAACCCAAGTCTATATGCTCAACTTGAGCAAGAGTTAGTTCACTATTGATTAGTCAAGTTGCTCGCATAATTTCTATGGGATCTATATCTTGACTCGTGTTAGTCTTTGCTACTTGTATGACTTGTACACTTACATATCTATTCTGGACAAAATAAATCACCAAATGAGTTTTTGGGGCATGTCACAAATGATAAGTTTTAGCACTATCATAAAGTTATAACAAAAGGCTATCACTTTCATTGATACCAATCTCATGAGAATATCTTATGACTTACCTGTCACCACCCACCATGGCCAACACACATAAACCTATTTGGTGGTGGAATCCTAAATCTCTATTTTAATTAACATTCATATCAATCAATATTTTAAACATACAAATTTCATAATCTTTATAAATCCATAATTATCATACATATTTATATAAATCAACCCTAGATCTCTAATTAGGCCAACATTAGGGAAGATTTCACATAAGAGGATTGAAACATCATGCCATCGATTATTGGGTTCCCAATGATAGTTGACATGAAGATCTAGATCTCAAATTTAGCTCCAAATCTATCATTGCTTGCATTTGGCTTGAATTTGTCCATAATTATGTGTTGGAGTTCACATCCTTTTGGTTGTGGTGTGTTCTTAGCCTCAAAAATCTAATCTTCTAGCTCCCTTTGAATTTCTTTAAGTCCCCTTTTTTACACCATCAAGGTCATATCATATACCATAATAGATCATTAATTCGAATGTTGACATCACAATGTTGAATCATCTTTGAATTTCTTCTAGAGCACAAAATCATGGTGACAAAGAAAGTAACAATTAATAATATTTCTTTTTGGAATACAAAGTCATGGTGAAAAGGATGGGCATGACTAAGATAATTTCTCTTTGGAATAAATATTCTTGGTAGGAAAATTATCACGACTAAAAAAAATATTCGCTTGAACACAAAGTCTGGTAAATAATAATGCAAAAAATATATATCTAGTATTGTGTGTTTTTGATTCCATAAAGAATATGTTTTATGATATTTAAAAATACCATGACTTCTCATACTAGTATGATACTTAGTTGTTATGATGTAGAATTAATATCATAGGAAAATTTGCATTTAGAATTAATATGATTGTGATTTCAAGATAATATCATAGTCATAAAAATTATATTGCATAGAAAATGATTATGAAAACTAGGTGGTAGAGTTATAATGTGCAATGAATTTCAAGACTTAGTTGTGCAATTACAGCCAAGAAAGACAACTACAACTTTTCAATAGGCATGTACTAATATAAAAATATCATGATATTAGATATGTCATGACTTCTACCTTGCTCTTCTACCCTCCATTTTAACTTTTTGCCAAGTCGACTATTTTTATCCAAATAATATCTAATTCTACCATTATTCATTTAAACTCATCAAAAATATAATTGAGTGGAATACTTACATTTAAACTCATTTTTAGTATAATTATACCATGAAAAATGATCAAAATTACCCACATAAAACTTGGTATTTTGAGTGACGAACTATAAACAACATGGTATTTGATATCAAAAGACATCTCCTAAGAATTCTTAGTTAATACTTTGAATATTATTGCACACTCACATTCTTAGGACATTGTTGGTTTATAATTTGATATTGCTAATAAAAATTGGCTAGATAATAAAAAGTTTTCCATGACTAAAAATTATTTGATATTATATAATTTTGGCTCTTTAATAAATATTTCATGGTACTAGAAATGTCACGACTTCTTTTACTAGTTTAACACTTAGTGACTGGGACATTAAAATTACATAGAAGCTAAAATAATGTTTAAAGATTAATGCAACCGCAACCCAAAGATAATATCATATCTATGAAAAATATATTCATAATAAATGATTATGACAAAAAAGGTGGTAGAGTTATGACATACAAAGATTGTCACAACTTGTTTCTATAGTCATAAACAAGAAAGACGGTTATGACTTCTCAAAAAACATGTTCTAGTGTAGCTAAGTCATGATATTGAAAACATCATGACTTTTCCTTGCTATTCTAGCCTCCATCTCAGATTTCCACAAAGTCTACCAAGTCTAGTTGATTTACATTCAATTTTACTATTATTCATCACAATTTAGTGAAATCCTTCCATTTAAAGCTCAAATCTAGTGCAAACAAATCATGAAAAAAAATTTAAAAATTAACTTCAAAAATTTAATATTTTATTTGCCAAACAAACTCTAATACTAAAAATAATGCTCATCTCCAAGCAAAGAGACTTTTTCCCTTTCTCTCTGTAGATCTTCTAGAACATAAAAAATGAAGAATACAACATCATAAAAAGAAAACAATCATGCAAGGCAACAACATAGAGAAGAAGGTTAATAGAGTAATTAACTCTTGGCATCCAAATCTTTTTGTAGAAATTATGCTTTAGAGAGCTCAAATCTAGGCATGAAAGTGGAAGGTCTCTTGGCACATCTCTTATTACTCATTACCCATTTCATCAATTTTTAAATCATACTACATAAAGCATGTTGAATCAAAATTATTGACACATCTTTTAGTCGAAAAGGATATCACTTTCTTCCAATCAAATACATGTGTGAGCTTTGTGATTTACCAATCACTATCAATCATGATATTCTCATACAAACCTACCAATAATCAAAACCCTAGTTCAAGTTATATTTAATCATTTTTCCATTTATATTTATGATACAACATAAATCAAAATTATTCTATTAATATAAATAATTATCATATCATATAATCCATGTTATACAAACTCTAGACTAAATACTATTTTGTTAGAAATTCTTAAATCTATCATAGAGAGGCATTTGAAAGTCATGCCCACCAACTCTAAAAATTAATATTAAGTCTTGTACCTCTTGCTTGCTTGTGGAGCCCCTAGGTAGTACAAAATTTACCCATAGTATTTGGTAGTAATACCATGGCCTTTGCTTGTTGCATGGAAGAAGAAGAACAATTGAGAGATTCTTTGGAATTTCTTTCTATTCTTATTTAATATTTGAATGATTCTGCATTTCTTTAAGTTGAAACTTTCAGAAAAAAAAACTATAACTTTGGCCTTCAACTCTAAAGCTTGAGATTGTAACTCTAGTAAGTGGTCACGACTTTAGAATGTATCCCAACCTTTTTGTAACACAGTCTTGATGTTGGACAATGACCATGATTTGGGTCTAATATTTCTATAACACAAAATCATGGTGTTGAGAAGTGTTAATGGCTTCTTGTATCTATTATTCTTATTCTTCATATAGAACTACAACATTGGTATTGCTGCACCATTTTGAATGGCCTATCATATTATAATATTATGATAGCACTGAGTAATGGTCATGGTGTTACTATTAGTATCTCTTAATCATCATATGGCCATAACATTGAAAAATGGAAATGGCATTGAGAATATCTCTCATGTGTATCATAAAGCCACAATATTGAGAAATGGCTACAGCACAAAACTTAGTCTTTCATGTATCTCAAGTGTCTATGGAAGAATGAGTGACCATGACATGAATCTTGACTTCTCTTATATATCATTTCATTGTTTGCTTCAAAGATGTCAAGACACTATCAATTAGCATGAATATAAAAGTCATTATTTTCCGTTCTCTCGAAGATAAGAGTCTTAGCCTTATATAATGGTCATACTCGAGTAATGCTCTCTATAATATTTTGTTTCCCAAAAGTCATAGTATTAACTAATTTCTATGACTTTGACATGAGTTGGTTTACTTCTATAACTTTTTGTAGCTCAAAAGATATGACTTTGTAAAAAAACTATAACTCTAACTTGAGACTACTAAGCCATATATAAAGATAAAGTCATTGTACTAGGGAATAACTATGACAATTAGTACTAATGGGGTACTTAGTTGATATGACATAAAATTAATATCATAGCTATTTAAATTTTACAAGATAAGTCTGATTAAAACTATATGAAAATATTGTAGACAAAAAAAATATATTGCATAGTAAAAGAATTATGCTAATGAGTTGGTTGAGTCATGACATATAGAGATTTCAATGACTAATTAGGTAGAGTTTTGGTCAAGAATGAATATTAAAACTATATGAAACTCCATACTCTAACCCTCAGCCATATAACTCTAAAAACCTTTTAATTTCATGACTAGTCATCAAAATCTATTAAATTCCAAAGTTATAAAATCAATCCATAAATATCACATTTTTATAACGATACATCATCACAAATCACCAAAGTTGATAAGAATATGTGATAGTTTGAACATCAAATAAGAATTATTTGATTTAATTAGTCAACTTTAGTTGAAATAACTATCCTTATAAATGATAATTCTATTTTTAGTAGTTTGGATGACAAAATCTTATTTAATTTTCTTTGATTTGCATAGCTTGTGTGGTATTTCTTTTTTGTATCTATTGGTATAATTGTTTGTTTTTTAGTCATACTTTTAATTGAGCGAAACTCTAGGACTAATTTAATCTCTTTGGACCCATAAAGCGAGAAAATAAAAAAAAGAGAAAAACTATAGTAGTAGAAGATGACTGTGCATAGCCAAAATTATCAAAATGTTGAAGCCTATATTATACTAAATAGTGAATTTTATCTCATACCTAGTGGTAACATGAATTGATTCCATTATCAGAAAATTTTTAGCTATGGAGATATAAACTATGAGAACTATGAAGAGATGCATTGCCAAAATAATGTCTATCAGAAGAATTTAGAATTGAGAGGAATCCATGCAAGACATAATGAAACAATGATATAAGAGACTACCATATAAAAATATTTGAAAATGACAAGGATAAATTAGGAATGATGATGAGTGAAAATAATAAAACTAGTGCAAGAGTTCAGAAGGAGAAGAATTTAGAGGAATCCATGCAAATCTCATTCTTGACTGATGAAGAATTGGATAGTGAAAAAAATGAAAGATTGAGAGGTTGAACTGAAAAGATACCATGACATTTCTCATGGTTTCAAAAAATGATGTGACTTTTAGGTTAAATAGAGGAAATCCTAATATTATTGCACCTAAAAAAGTCATGGTACAAGAGAAGAAAATCATAGCAGCTTCAGTAATATTCTCATTAAGTTATGATCCCTTATAGAAAGATGGTCCAACAAGCTTTTGTCGAAGGGAGGAAAGATCATGTTGATAAAACAAGTCATTGCCTCCCTTCATTGTACTTAATTCAGGTAGTGAGACTGACTTTCATGGTGATCAAGACAATTGAAAGATACATGTCTAAGTTTCTATGGAGTCATGGGAAAGGACAAAAACATTTGAGATGAACAAAATGGGTTAAACTATGTAAGCCGAGAGAAGAAGGGGGCTTGGGGTTTATAAATATCCATGATATTTTGAGAGTGATTGAGGTGAAGCAATGGTGGGAGTTCCGTACTAAACAAAACCTACTAAATTGATTTTTAAAAGATAGGTATTACGAAATGAGATTCCCCGGCACGAAGAAAAGATACATTGATATGCCAACATGGAGAAGAATCAAGAAAGAAAGTGTGATAATGGAGGAATATATCACCTGGAAGCTTGGATCCAACAATGTATTATTTTAGTATAACAAGTGAATGTAGTCTAAAAAGCTAAGTTCGTTTGGGCTGATGGGTCCCCACAAAATACTCATCAAAAAGTTTTTTAAAGGGGATGAATGAGATATTGATAAGCTTAATACAGTAATTCTGCCTGGCATTGTGGAATGAATAAAGAAGATAAGGAGGGGAATGATGGATAAACTAGTATGGGTGCCAAATAAAGGTGCTTTCACTTTCAAGTCTTCCTGGGATATATTCCACATGAGGGGTGACCTAACATCGGATCACATAAACATATAACATAAGTATATTCTAGATAAAAGTTCATTCTTTGGGTGACGTCTTATGAATGAGTTCATTCCAACGGATGACATACTAAAGAGTAAGAGATTCTACTTGGCATCCAAGTGTAGCAACTGCACGAAAGATGAGACATGTTTACACTTGATGCTACACTATGAGGCCTCGCAAGGTGTCTGGCATAAATACTTCTCAAACCTAAATACTCTAAATATTACAATTAAACAAGCATTCAAATTGGATAATTCGTCGAACATCAAAATTTCATAGAACTTACCATGGATTAGAAGATACATCTCTTTGTTGATAATGTGGGAGATATATAAAGAGCACAATGATGTCATATTCAGGGGCACACATTTCATTGTGGACATATCATTTTTAGAATCAATGCATCAGTTGATATTTTACTTTTGTCGCATGGATAGACATTTAGATGGTGAGATAGACGGTCCCATCATAGCCCATTTTATTGATCCGATAGTCTACTTGAGTACTTTTTTAGGTCTACAAGATTACCTTTATGGTACGGGAGTAGGGTGGTTGCATCAAGAACCCATGCACATTAGTATTTTTTACTTTTAGGGTTTTGGTGCTTATTTATTTTTGCTATGCAGACTAATTTGGATGAGGACTGGGGCTAGGGTAGCTCTTAAAGATAAGCAAGGCAAGATGAGAGCATTGGCAAAGCTACACTTAGAAGTTTCTAATTTTTTATGCTTTTGAATTCTTAAAATAGCATTTCCTTCTGGCGGTAGATTTTTTTTTGTGGTTTTATTTGTATTCTGAGCATAAACCAAATGGTGCATAGGATGACAGGTTGGCCTAAATCGGCTAGCCTTTTAGTCTCTTGTAAGTTGTGTGTGTTAGTTATAATAAAATTGTGTGTTTATAAAAAAATATCATAGTAGTTTTGATGTCATGATCTTCATGAGGGGCATTGTGCTTGACAAAATTATGACTTATGTGAAAGTCATTGCTATGGAAGAAGTGTGCCCAAAAGTTTGGACAACTCCATATGGACTAATCATGAAGGCATTACCAAATCACATTCATAATGTTTTTTGGAGGAAGACATAATGAAACTAATTATTATTTTAGTAGTATTAAAAATGACATGGATGCCACTTTGGGTGAAACTTGTAAAAAAATAACGGTACTATTGCTTGGTCAATCAAAGATATCAAAGAAATTAGTCCATCAATATGCATGCATAAGATTCTCATGGAAAAAAATATTAAGCTGATAATTAAACATTAATGGAGGTTAAATTCAATCATGAAAGATGTGGTAAAAATGAGATCATGGAATGGCTAAAGATGAGCATTATTTATGATATATATGATAGTCCATGGGTTAGTCTGATTCTTCTTGTACTAAAGAAAAAAAGTTGATGATAGTTAAAACTATGAATGATGAAGAGATTTCCACACGAGCAACCACTAGAAGGTAATTATACATTGATTATTAGAAATTAAACAGGGGATGAGAAAGGATAACTATCCAGTTCTATTCAAGGATCAAATATTAAATCGAATCACATCCTTTTCATTCTATTATTTTCTAAATGGATATTCAAGTTACAGTTTGATTCTAAATGACATGGAATATAAGAAAAAATGATTTTCACTTGCCCATATGAAATTTTCATATTTAGGAGAATGACATTTGGTCTTTGTGACACTCTAGCTATATTTCAGAAGTGCTTGAATGCTATTTAATATGACCTCAATAAAAAAAATATTGGAGATATTTATGGATGATTTCTCTATATATTGAGACTCTATTGAAGGATTGTTGTATAACCTAGCTAGAGATCATATTGAAGGGACATAAAAAGAAAAATTGTATCCTCAATTAATAGAAATATCACTTCATGGTTAATGAAGGGATCATATTGGGACATGTAATCTTTACTAGAAGATTGGAGATGGATGGTGTAAAGGTGTTAGTGATCTCTACTCTATTACAACCTATACAGTCAAGAGGGTTATGAGTTTCCTTGAGCACGTGGGGTTTTATTAGTGATTCATCAACTAATTTTCGAAGATGGCAAAACCATTATGTAAATTACTTAAGATAGATGTGGTATTTCATTTTGATCAATTGAGGCTTTTGAATAGTCAAAATATAATATAGTCAAAAGCTCAATCTTGATAGTGCTATGATGGGAATAATAATTTTCTTTCATGTGTGATTGAAGTGTACATATCTTGGGAGACATATTGGTATAGAAATGGAACAAGATCATTAGGGAAATTTAATATGTCAATCAAACCTTGAATAAAGCCCAAATAAATTATACAACCATGGAAAAAGAAATGTTAGCTATAGTTTTCTCTTGTGACAAATTCAGTTCATAAATCCTTAGAACAATTGTGGTAATTTACATGGATCGTGCAATTATATGTTACTTGATGTAAAAAAAGATGTTAAGTTGAGGTTGATAAGATAAATACTTCTCTAAGATTTCAATCTAGAAATTTGGGACAAGAAATTGAGTGACAATGTGATGGCTGACTATTTATCATGATTTAAATACGAGGATAAAAGAAAAGGAGAGGCTAAAATTCTAGAAGATTTCTTGGATGAACAAGTTTTGATGATAGCTGACAAACTAACCTAGTATGCTGATTTTGTTAACTTTTTAGTATGTGTGTCTTACCTCCCTTTCTCATGTCACACCAAAAGAAAAATTTTTTCTATGATGTGAGAAACTACATATGGGATAATCCAATTTTGTTTAGAACATACATTGATGAGATTATAAAAAGTATTTACTCGAAGAGAAATGAATAAACATCATCCTCAAATATCAATCATCATCTTATGGAGGGGAATTCTAGACTTAACAAAATCAACACAATATATTGCATTCTTATTTTTTTTCCTTCATTGTTTTGAGATTGTCAAAATATGGTATGATGGTGTGTTAGATGTCAAAGATTGGGGAACATATCTAGTCAACATAAATTACTACTTAACATTATCTTTGAAGTGGAAATCTTCGATGTGTGGGGAATCAATTTCATAAGCCATTTTTTATCATCTTATGGGAAAGAGTGTATTCTATTAGCATTGGACTATGTTTCAAAATGGATGCAAATAGTAACAACATAGAAAAATGATACAAAAATAATTATGAGTTTTTTATGTAAAATATTGTTACCAGGTTCGACCTACCACAATGTATCATAAGTGATTAAAATAGTCATTTTTATAACTATGTCTTCAATTCATACTTGATAAAGCCTGGAACTAGATATAAGAAAAGGCTTCCATATCATCCACAAATAAATAGACAATCAAAAATATCTAATAGTGAGAACAAAAATATATTAGAGATGATAGTCAATCTATCTAGAAAAGATTAGTCTCAATATTTGGAGGAAGTATTATTGTCTTACAGAAGTGAATTTAAAAGTCCATTGGGTATATCTTTTTATTGACTTATTTTTGGAAAAGCTTGTCACATACTATTTGAACTCAAACATTGACCATGGTGGGCTCTTAAGAAAATAAACTACAATCCGAAGGTTACAAAAGAATTGAGAGTTATGCAGATGAGTGAATTAGAAGAATTTGAGAATGAAGCCTATAATAATTCATGAAATTTATAAAGATAAAACAATAAAATGGCATGATAAAAAATTACAAAGGGGAGATTTCAAAATTAGGGAGAAGGTATTCGTTCTTTTTTCTTATTTAAAGTAATTCTTACAAAAGTAGAAGTATTAGTGGTATGGATCCTTTGTAATTACAGCCATGACTCCCTTTGGGGCATTCACAATAAAATTAGAAAATGTAGCTGAATTCAAAGTAAATGGGCAATGGGTGAAGCATTACATGGTTTAGATGAAGATTCTAGAGGATTCAAAAGAATTAGATAAAGAAGCAAAGGCAAAGATGAAAGTTGCAACTTACACTAGCATCATGACTTTAAAGATACATAATCTAAATGATGAAATTGTGGCAATCCATGGACCCGTGATTTTGATGATCTAGAAAAACAAATCTTGGGCTATAGCTCAATAAAAAGTTGTGGCATTCAAAAATATCACGGCGTCTAAAGAAGAAAGCAAAAAAGGGAAGCCTCAAAGAAGAAATGCTAAAAAAGAATTCTAGAAGACACGAGGAAGTGAAAGAATATATGAAAAATCTAGCTTGGACAATTGAGATCACCCATGAAAGTAATGACTTTATGATGGTCTAACTTTGGATGTTAAATCTAGATTCTAGTACTACTTGAGAAGCAATCCAAGAATTTAATTTTGTTTACATGGTGTGATAAAATAAAAGATAATGTATCCATTCAAATAAAATATTGTAGAACTAGATATAATACGACACTAAACCTAGTAGTAACAAATACTTATATTAATTGGATAAAAAATTTGTTTTTTTATGAGGGAATTAATTTCTCAAGGATGAGCAATAGCTTTAGTGTGAAAGTTTTTTTAGTATACCAAATATTACTAGTTATTTTGATAATTATTTTTGATATGTTTGTATAAAATAGGGCTTTAAATAGAATGATTTCTTAAAATTACAGTTTTGAAAAATTATGAGGAGTAGTATTTCTAAGATACAACTTAGTTATACCTTCAAGAGCATTAAAAAGTAATTTTGGCATCTATTTTTGATTGAAACTCTTCATAATTAGTCATGAAAATCTTTATACTCTAACTCTACCATCTCATTGACATGATTATTTTATTATACAATATATTCTTTTTTGCTGTAAAACTTTTTTTGAATTATAACCACAATAATTTCGTAATATTTTAATGGTCATGATATTAATTTTATGTCATAATAATTAAGTACCCCATTGGTGCTAAAAGTCAGCATTTTCCAGAAATGCAACTTTTTCTCTCAAGAGCCATAAATACCAAGGCAAAATTCATGGTGATTCTCCAGCACCATGACTTTTTGTTATAGAGAGTTAGAGAGAATATTTACTCGAGTCATGATTATTACAAGAGTAGTGATATTTTACTCTAGAAAAAAGCCAAAGTCATGGTCATTCCCACCATTGTGACTTTGGGTTATATGAGACAAATGCACAACTATTCCCAATATTGTAACTTCATGTTACATATGAAGCATGCATGAGTCATGATCATTCCTAATATTGTGATTTATGTTATAAAAATGAAATACATGAGCCATAGTAATTTTCTACTTCACAATAATCTAATAAATAAAAGAGACCAAAGCTATGACAATCTAAAGTATCACGACTTTGTGTTATAGAGAGACAAGTCTAAAGCCATGACTATCTCTAAGCTTCATGACTTCCCACTTGAAAATGCACTTGGACACATAAATAAAAGTGAGTTTAGATAGAGGTGTTAAATGGGCGGTGTCTTGCCAACATGACCCATTTTTTTAGGCTAGTTCGAGCTACCATGCTATGCCTAGCATGACATGGTTTTTAGCATGGAACATGCCTTTTTGACATACTTCTGAAAATGGGTAGCTTGGCATGGCCCATTGACAATAATTTTGGCATCTTTGTGTTAGGTCATGTCAATTCATGCCATAAGATAAGCTCTCATTGATGTTAGAATAAAAGTATTCATATTTTCATAGGCATGTCTTTATGACACAAGTTCTGGGAATATGAATGCACATTCAAAATAACTATTAATGGTAGTCAACAAGTTATAAAAAAAGTATAGACATGTGAATAACTATCGAATAAAGATGATGTATTATTTTAGTGAGAAAATATTGAGGGGGACATCTATGATGAGACCATCATTGGAGAAGACCCAATAGATGATAATCACTTTATATGCTAGTAAGGCACTAGAGCACTCTTATAATAATCTAGTCTTAATTATATAACAAGTACAATAACAAATTAACCAAGCAGTTTAGACATACCATTATGCATTATAAAATAAACTAACCCTAAAATTTAATAGTCATATCAAAAACCTAGTTTTATTCTTCTAACTAGGGTAGTAACTGACAAACTATTAGTTGATCTAACTACCTATACAATCCCAATGGAATCAATATTTGTACAAAAGTATAATTTACTATATACTTTTAAAACTCATATAATTGTGAAACTATGTTAGATCGAAGACTCTCACCCAATGAGCTTTAGGAATATTTTCTAATCTTATAAATTAGACATTCATAACAAAGTCACAATAATACATAGAAATTTTTTTGATAGTATTAGATATAACAACATCACTTGCACTTTAGTCATGTTACTAATAATAGTGGTTTATCTTAGATTGGTTTCATTTAGAGAGCAATTTGGCACATTCATTACTCCATCATATCTTTTTGATCATCTTAATGTCATTAAAGATAAGTAGATGAGATTTTTTCGTACATAAAATAAATCTCATGAGAGTGACTAGCCTACATGTGAACTATTGAATCTTCTTTTTTGAAAATTTGAAAAATTAAGAATGACATGAAGTAAGTTGGGTTGGCCTTTATGTCTCACAAAATTACCTTGTATTTAAGGAATTTTTATGAGTTAACTTCAAGGGTATACTTTAAAGAGTTTAACATTAGCATGTATTATTTTATTAGTGATAATATTTCATTATTATCATTAAAATGTTCTATCACTTATTTTTATTTAATACAGATCATTAATATACATTTCAATAGTTCTACCAGGATATGATCAGATGATTTTAATTACCAATCACTAATAAATAGCATACTATTATTTGACTCGAATAGCATTACATTATAATAGAATAAGTTAGTTAGTGTGATTAAAGCATCATTCTCTATATTAGGAGAAGGTATCAAAAAAAGATAACATGTCATGAGCATTAGTTTCATCTATGATGAAATCTATCAGGTTAGTAAAATGTGTTTTATTGGATAGGCTTCATTAAGATTTATAGAGTCGATATAAATATTTTATTTTATTTTTTTCTTTAGCACTAATATGATTTTTTCTAGTCAACCTTTGTATTTAATTTCTCAAATGAAATCTACTTCTAGTAGTTTAACTGCTTTATCTTAGATAATTTGTATTGATATGGGTGAAATTTTTTTACCATTTGTCAGACTTTCCTTACTTCTAAGATGAGTGTAAGCCTATCAAAGGAAATTACAAGAGTGATAATTTACATATCAATGTGCATGAAAAAACATCACTATTTTCAATGAAGACTTTTCTCAAATGCATTATCTGTACTTTATATAATAGGGTACTAATGAATGTGTACTAGGCCAACTATCTAGATTCATGTCTTTCAGGGAATCTATTGAAAGGTACTTCTTTTCTCAAACCTGAAATTGGGTAGGAGGGATAATCACTTTGTTGCTTCCAATCTAAATAGATCATATACATGTTCCTAATGATCATACAATACCAACAACTAATATTGTCAGGCTGTCAAATCACCACCATGGTAGTTTATTGGCCCTCATCAGTTAAGTAACTAACCTTTTGAAGGTAAGTGGAGATGATAACTTTCATGGCATGCAACCAAGCTTGCCAAATTATTGTGTTATATGTGTCGAGACATTTAAGCACTAAAAATTTAATGATTATGTAACTAGGTTGGCAGTCACTAGAAGTGATTTGTTACCCACGATTATAGTTCTGATTCTATTCAATCATAAAAATAGTTCTTATTAAATAAATTTGAACTTTATTGTGGGTTTTCATTTGTCTAAAAACTAGCATTTCTCACATATATGTTACACTACCTAGATCTATTAATTCTCATCTAAAATTGAATGAATTGATATAAAAAAAATGAGAACTAGCATTTCTTGATGTGAAAAATCTACACAGGTTGGGTTTAATGGTAAATAGGTAATGGGGTCATCAATTATTCTAACCACGTCTAAAATCTCATCATTTTATATATTGTAAGATTTGAACTTCAATATAGCTATCGTTATTAATCATTTGTATCATTTAAATTGATAATAGTCAATTACAAGTCCATCATGTGTATAATTAATTATCTTATGGGATTCTACAATCATAGTCATTGTCCCACTATGATTTGCATCTATTATCAAATTATACCTTCTACCTAGTGAGAATCCTTGATATATATATATATATATATATATATATATATATATATATATATATATATATAATCTCAAAAATCTAGTCTGAATAAGTTTTTTGACTAAGGTTATTAGGCTTCAATAGTTTTCTTGGGCATGATCATGATACTTTTTATGTTGATAATCAAATCCTTAAATTTTTTATAGGATATGAGTAGATAGGGTCTAGCCACCTAAATCCTTGAATAGTCTACATCATTGATAGGATATGTGTTTAAGTAATTTTGTGATAGGTGACTTATTGATGATCATGTAGTAGTGATTGAGACATATTTGTTCATCTCCTCGACTAGGCTTCTATTTTTAGTGATTCTAACCTATTTTTTTCTTGACTGAAGGGTTCATTATCATCACCTTTTAGTAATTCGTTCCTACATTTTCTTTTAAGGTATAATAGTTTTCATCCCACTTATATGACTATCTATTTCATGGACTACTTGAATCTCTTAGTTAAGCTATTTATTGATTCTCCTTCTTAGATTATCATATTCTATTGAGAGATAATATTTTTTTTTGTCATAACAAGCATAGACATTAAGTGTTGAACACATTCCTTATATCATTAAAATAATAAATTGATCCCCTATTATGGTTTAAGAACCAAGCTAAGGTATAATTTTTAATTGTACATGTTAGTCATGAACACTTTATACAATAATATATCATGATCTGATTGAAATATATCATATCATTATAATGATTGGAGACCTCATCAAATATAGTGAATGTGAAAAAAGTAAATTCAATCGAGAAGGTAGTTTAGTATTTGTAGTCTAAACACCAATGAAAACATGATGATTAATCCATTATTATGCCTTCAAAAGGCAATTGATATAGGGTGTGGGCTTTATTCTTTATCAGACTTCATTGCCTTGTTCATGTTCAGCTTATAGTGAGTGTGAAAAAAATTATTGATGCTTGGACAACTTTTATTGGCAGAGATGTTTGATCTTCTCTTCTCTTGAGTTGATCGCATGAATAGTTAGTGGTATCACTTGTGTTGCAACATGCTAATTGTTGATGTTGGGACTACCAAAGACCAATATATAAAGGATTGATGTCACATGTTGCATGCATACTATCATCAAGAGCTCATTATATACAATGGAATAAATGATGTTTTCAATATGAAAATGCCTCTTTCTCTTATAGGAGTTTTGGAGCCATGATGCTTTCCTACAACTTCTCGTCTTTAGTGAAAGCTTTAGCCAGTTTTTGTTTGGAGATTATATGTTTGTTCTCATGATGTAAGTATTTAGTAAGGCAAAAAAATTCTTGCACTCGTAATGCTAGTTCCTTTGCGCTGTTTGATCTCTCATTGTCATACAAGGAGCTTATCATTATCGAATACTTCCTTAATTCCTCATTTCTTTCATACAATAAATTTTACTTTTATTAAATTGTATTTAAAACCAAATTGGCTCTTTAATATTTTCTCATAGATGGTGCCACTTGTTTGAATCCAAAAAATTAGATCAAGGATCACTTTAAACCATGGATCTCAAATCTTTTTAGCACTTGGACCATATAACTCTTTACAAGTAAACTTCTCCATTTAAAAGGTTGTTGAGTGACTAAACTATCATGTCACACTATATGATGCTGAGTTAAGATATTTATAAAAATATGCATTAATTCTAACAAGTAAAAAGATTGATAATTATGTGATTAGCTCTTTGTTGTTAGCCTATTTATCAACAAAGAGTAGCAACTATAATTTCTTTTTTGGGCACAATTAATATATTGCTATTCTTTGACAAGTATTTTTTTGATGAAAGTCATGTATAAATTTTATTATACATTTTTACAATGAATGTTCTATATTTTGTATAGGTATTGTATTTATTATTATCATATGCCCAAGTATTAGTTAGTCAAGAAATACATAGTTGAAAATTCTCTTCTGGATATCATTTCATAGAGATGCCCAAAAAGGGTCCCTTGTTTGTGAGTTGTTCTTAAATAAATAAGAGGGTCTCTTTTTGAGACAAAAGTCCTAATTAAAGTAGGACTTTTTTAATGTAGTGAGATTTATCTTTTCCTCGTCATACTAATATAAAATACATAAGTTAGTGATGTCACTTAAGAAACAAAATATTTTAGGAATTAGTAATGCTTGTGTTTTCATAAAAACATATTTAATTATAAAAATTTTATATTACTTTCTTTAGATTAGGAATAAAATATGCTCGATTTTTAGTTTCATAATCATTCATTTTAAAAGTAAATAGATAAAAAAGATTATTTGTGTCTATTCAAATATTACATGATATATGAACCTCAAACTTTGCCTTTAAGAATGGGACATTTATGTAAAAATTAACTGATATACAACTTTAAATTCCTAATAAATAATTTCAAAGCCACAAAAAAGCACTTAATGTCTTCTAAATAGGATGTTTGTTTCATAAATGATTTATCTTTCAAATACATAAGTGGATCTCAATTCATGGTCTTGCCTATCAAATGACACAAATATTTGTAATGAGTCAAATATTTACATCTCAAATATATCTAACAAAAATAATTTTAATGCTTGAAATTTCCAGGAATATATTTCATCTATATAGTTGATACACCATATATTTTTACAACACTTATTATCAATGAATTTATGGAATTTCCCCAAATATTCACTTAACATATGTTGTCACCAAGATACTACTAAATGATGTGCCTTAGGACTCCCACATTTTATATTTATAGTTGGCAGAGTTTTTTTAAAAAAAATAAAGAACTTCTCTTATTATATTCTTTTATAAAATATATATATGATTTATTTTAGAATGCATACAATTAGCATTTTCACCTATCGTTAATTCTGCAATGTTGTTCCAAATATCACCTATCATCAATTTATTCATCCAAGAACTTTAATCCATGTTACTTAGTTTTGTTTCAATATCAAGATAAACATGTATCTACTCGTCATAGATGTATCTAATGATTCTTTCAAAAAGAGGTTCAACATCATTGATGTTAATATTGTAACATAATCAACTTTTATCTAGAGGGAGTGAAACATCCTAATAGCAATGACATTGTTGTAGGTAGTTTAGGGAAAAAGAATAAAAACTTGATTAGTCATCACATTGGTAGCAAGATCTAGAAAAATATTCATCTACACGATGGTGACATTTAGAAAAATATTCACCTACAAGAAGTTTCATGCTGAATAGAAATAAAAATCTCATTAGAAAAATATCACATCATCATAAAGATCATTTATGTTAGTTAAAATAAATACTTCACAAATATTAATGTGCAACTTCAATTTAAACACAAGATAGCTTTTGTTACTAATTATATAATTTGTTAGCTCTAATTATATGTTATTACTAATCCAACGATTGCAAATATATAATATTAGTAAAGAAGCGTAACCCCTTACTATATTAGCTACTAAAACCTAAAAAATCTTTGAAACAACCAAAAAATGGGCAGGGTCATTAAGCTTATATATGATCTTCAATGAAAGGACCCAACTTTAGAGATGGAGCTCAACTCTAAAAAAAAAATTATTATACAAGACCTAGGGAACGTTTGTGATTAGTGACATTTGAGCACAAACTCATGTCAAAACAAAATGAGGTCAATTTTTTTAGTATTAGGTCCATGGTTCCAACTGAAATTTTACCACAAAAAAAAATTATAAACACTAAATTAGAATTCTAAAAAAAAGTTTAGAAGAGTTAATGTATACAAATAAAAACATACTCTTTGTCTACTAATACAAATCACTTATAAAAATATGCTTTAAAAATTAAACTTTCATTATGACTCAAATTAATTAAAGTATGAAACTTTAAAATTAAAAATTCATAGAAGAATTAAAGATTAGAATAGAGAAAAGAGATTTTTATCAAAATAAATTTAACTAGTTATATTTATCAATTTCTAGGATATTTTTGTTGTTAACCATTTGATTAAATCCAACTATTAGATTATGCCTAGCCATTGCATTAAAAGAAATGTGGATGGGTTTGAGTTATGTATCGAATAGAAGATCACACCCCCACTTAATTTTATACGTGTCAATTTATTTGTGCATGCAACATGTGCTCAGGTCATGAGTGCCCACCCTTGGCTTGAGCATGACCAACCATGGGCATGATACTAAAGCCAAATTTAGTATGGGTCATGGGAGCCCACCTACTCAATATATATATACTATGTATCATGCCATGTAAGACCATGCTACTAAAAAAAGCTAGCTATTATGTTGGACTCCAAGCTTATTAAAAAATGCATAAAGCTTTATCTCCATCATTGTTAGTATACCCAAATCTAATACTCTAGCTTGTTTCCTTTAATATACTTTTTTATATATAGTTTAGTAGTAATTATTAGTTAGTTCTATAAATATAAAATTAGTCTGCTCAAGTGACTTGTTCATGATAAAACCACATGAGGTTATATCAATTCTGCATCTTGTTATGTAGTTTAAACCATCATAGAATGTCTGGGCATAGAACTATAATCTAAATCTATGATGTAGCCACATCCTTGATATATCTTTCAATTGGTCCCAAGCATTATATAATGTTTCATTCTACTCTTGTCTAAACTATCTTATATCTCCCCTTAATTATGATATAATTTTAGGTGGAAAGAATGTGGTTAGAAAAACTTGTATAAGTTTATCTTAACTCTCAACAGATCATCTAGATAAATACTAGAACAATCTCATTGCCTTGTCTCTCAAGAAAATATGAAAAGTTGTAACTTTATCATATTTAGGCTAACTCCATTTGAGGTGTCAAATGAGTTGGTCATCCTTGGCATGGCCAGAGGCATGGCCTGAATGAGCCATGACTAGCCTGGCATTGCTTGGTCCAAAACCATGCTCGGACCTAGGTCATGCCATTCTGAGGCATGGTTCATGCCATGCTGAGCTAGGCAGTGATGGGCCTCATGCTGGGCTAGGCACGACCTGGGTGCTTGGATCGTAGCATGGACCAAAAATACAGGTACCAAGCCCCAGAACTCAGACCATGTATTGGGAGCAGTTCCTTGGTTAAAAAGAATATTATTTTAATCATAAAAATACACATGTCCCCTCGGTACATTTGGCGGGTCTTTTTAATAAGCCTACCATGTGGTTGGTTGAGCGCGTCCACATGGCATGACCTAGGTGCACGTGGACGCATGAGCCTCCCCCCCCCCTCTCTAGGGCCATGTCCAACCCCAAACTGATACCCCAATGCTTCTTGACCATCCAGAAGCTTCAATTCCCCTTCTTGTTTGGTTTCGGACGATATTAAAAAAATAGAAAATTATTGAAGATCTAGGCCATTGGAATCACATCCAACGACTAGAGCAAAAGATACGATAGCTGTCAGGTTTCTACTCTATTTAAATATTTAAAAACAATGAGAAATTAAAAAAAAATATATTTTTTAAATTTATATAATAGGATTTGAGATTTAATTTTTTTCATTCAAATCAAATCTCCCTTATCTTTCACTCTCCTCTCTCTCTCTCTCTCTCTCTCTCTCTCTCTCATCTCTCCTCTCGCTCTTGGAACTCGGTCTTAGTTTTCTCTCTCTATTGGCTAAGCTAAAATTTATAATTTTAGCTTTAAAATTGTTTTCTAAAGTTTAAAGAAAGTAGACCGTGGAGGTAGATAGTGGATGGTAAAAAGATTGGTTGCGGTGCATGCTGTGCCTTTTTTTCTCATCTTCAAAAAACTACCTACCTCTAACTGAGTATTGTTTTTTAATTTGTAATTTGGTTTTTAAATTTTATTAATATCAATTTATTTTTAATTTAGAAATTAGAATATAATTTATAAACTAAAAAAAATTAGGAATAACAAATAGTGAATTTAATAATAACAAAATTAATATTAAAATAGATAGATAATATTAATTATGATAACCTCACGAAAAGGTTTGAGGCTGAAACTATATTTTCTCCCATATCCTCAACCCAAACTCAAACATCTAAAAAATAAAAAAACTAGAAAAAGATCTATTGTTTGGAGTTGGACTCATTTTAATATAGTACAAAATAAAAATACTAGAAGTATTGATGAAGAATTAGTATAATGGAAGTATTGTAAGAAAATATATACAAGTAGGAGTATGTGTTGGACTTGGCACCTAAAAAAAGTTATGCTGATCATTATACTAAAAAAATGGTGCATTAGATTAGAAGTGTCAAATGAGTTGGCTGGCCCGGGCATGACCCGGTGCCAGTCCTGGTTCAGTCATGCTTGGCCTAACACAACATGGGTTGGAACCGTGCCATGGGCTGGGCCAGGTCAACCCTTTGCACGGTTCATGTTGTGCCTAGCCTGATGGCATGTTAAACCAACCCAGGGACCTAGTTGGATTTTGTTTAAAATTTAGTTGGAAAGACAAGGTATGACCTAGCCCAACCCGGCTAGTCCATGCATGACCCAGTTCGAATAGAGTACGAGCTAGGATGGTGGGCCATACTGAGCCGATAGTTCTCAAGCCATGCAGTGCCTAGCATGACATGGTTACTATACCGATCGAGCCATGCCGAGCATGACATGGTGGCCTAATTGGGCCACCAAAAAATAGGTCTATCCAGGCCGGCCTAGTTCATTTGACACCTCTACATTAGATCCTAGACAAATCCAATTGAGTGAATGGAATCTTTGAGGCTGGATCTAGTTTAGCTTCTATATGACCCCTTTCATATATCACAATGAGTTAGGGAGGAAATGTATGGTCAAATTGATCATCAAGATGGATCTTTGAATTAGATTTTTGCAGAATCTTAGGTTAGTCAGTATCATGCAGACATATTTTAGCCTACATATCATAGGATTCCTAGATCCACATGTAGGAACGACATGCTAAAATGTTATAAGTTAGAAAAAAATATAATAACTAATAAATTTAGGCAATATAGTAGTATAGTGTATATGATGTCTGATATCTAGACTTAGTCATGATGATGTATCTTTTGCATGTCTCATCACCCTCTATGTAAATTCTTAATGGATATAAATAAATAGATATTAGGATTTTTAGAGATTCTTTATCTTCATGATGGTTCTATCATATATGAGTGTATGATGAGAATATTTAGAAAATATAATATTCAAAATAAAATATTTAGAATCACATTTGATAATACATCTAACAATGAAGTAGTCTTCAACATGCTTGTTAGGACCATTAGAGATGAGCTTTTAGGAGAGATTTCTCATGTTAGATCCATGTATCACATCATTAACTTGATAACATAAGTAGGAATGAAGATTGCTTCTTCTTCTTTATATAAAATATGTAACACACTAAAATATTTTTGGACGCCTAGCTGATAGTAGGAGTTTGGTAGTCTATGTTTGTCTACGGGTCTAAAATAAAAAAATTCCAAATGAATTTGAGGCACCATTTGGAATTACACTTATTTGATGTTGGAGTCATGTGTTGGAAATGAACATGTGATATTTGACTATGTGAATAGTAAGAGTGGCGAACTTATTATTGTCAATAGAGATTGGGATACAAGAATTTTATTTATTAAATTCTAAAGATTTTTTATGATACAGAAACATGTATTCTTCAGTTTAAACTTCCACCATTTTCATTGCACTCAAGTGCATATGCAACATTAGTGGCAAGTTTAGGAAGTTTAGAGATGACTTGATATTTACTAACATGGTTAATAAGATAGAAACCAAGTACTTAAACTAATAGTCCACCATTTCATTTCTTTATTAATCTAGCTACCTACATAAATCTTAGGGTTATAGTAGAAGGGGTAACAAACATTTTGATATAGATATCCATGTGCATGAACCAGGAATACTGACCTGAGGATTTCATTCATGAAAAGTTGACTGAGTTATTTACATACTACAATACTAGGTATGGTAGTAGTAGTAGCCATACTTTGAGTACAGATATTGATACTATATTTGAAGATGGTGACTTTTTCATTTAGTTAGTGAGGGAGAAATGATGGGGTGGATCATAAAATAAGAGTGAGCTATCTCAGTACATAGATACCAATTATTTCTCAATCCTATCATATAATGATAACAAGAACCTTGATATTTTATAAAGGTGAAAATAATATGAGTCCACCTATCTCGTGTTGTCTAAGATGACATGGTATCTATTGACTCTTCTAGTGTCAAGCATAGCATCAAAGTCTACTTCTATGTTATAGTCAATGTTATTTTGGTTAGGAGATTAAGATTGTGGCCAGATATCATTGAGACACTAGCATATATAAAGGATTGGAAGGATTTGAGGTTGGAAATCTAGGATCGTGCTAAAATAAGAGTGGAGGAGTTGCTGGCAGATGATGATTCGTGAGACTTTGAGGATGTTGAGGTTAAGTCCACCGCTAATGATATCATTAGACACTTATATGATGATGATTAGTTGCATACTTAAACCAATTGGCATTGAGATTTAATTTGTATGTCATGTCGCATGATTATGATTGATGATTTTTATTTTTTGTTATTGTGACGTGTTCTTTTTTTTAGATTGAATTGGATGATGAGTGAATATTGATGGATGTGTTTTTTTGATAATTTTGATTATTAAACTTTGTTATTTGTGCTAATCAATTTATCTTTGTATTTATGTGAAATAAATAAATAATATAATGTCATACTCATAAGTCATAACTAATAATGGGTAACTTAAAATTTTAAATTTGTAAAAAAAATAAAATCATAAACTACAACAAGTGAGTGAGTCTCGATGATCAGTTGACCTAGGTTGACATCTTTGGGCCTAACTCGGTCTGAGCCAACATGGCTCAGCATGGCCAGGCATGATCCAACCAAAATCTACCCAAACTCAGGCCATATGGGTCATGCTAGGCTGGCCATAATCTAGGCATGTAGTGCTAGGCATGGCACGACTACCATACTAGGCATTGTCTAACATAGCACTGTGGCATGACTGGGCCACCAAAAATGATAGTGCACACAACTTTAAAAAATTTTTGACATAACTATTTAAGTCTCTTGAAAATCAGTTACCATTCTAATACTAATAGTTTGCATATATCAATTGCATATATATCCAAGAGTAGCTATCCATCAATGTTGACCTCCAATTCCCAAGGTCTAGTGAGGAATGAGTTGTTAAACAACTTGTTTTGCATCCTCTTGGTTATTCTCATTATTGTCACCATCATCATGTTTGCTCTCTAAACTCTGTCTCAATTTTTTTTCCTTATTCTTTCAATTTCCAAGTTATGATTTATTAGCTTAATCTCATATCTTTAGTGCATAAATTATTGTGGCTACAAAAAAATAAAAATAAAAACAAACACACATATACAAAAAACAAACATTACACAAAATAGTTATCTAACCAACTATAAATAAAACTATCCCTTTTTTAAAGATAACTATTTCAACTCAAGTTAACCAATTAAACTAAAAATAATACCTAGCAAGTGTCAAAAACTTAATTGTGATTTTCTTATAGTGCCAAAACTTGTAGTTTGCAGCATAGCACCCAAAGTTCAATGGATGACTAAATAGGTCAAATGGAAATCCATAAGTATATAGGTCTATATGTAATAAAGTATATATAAATTCAAATCTTGATCTCATAGAGCTTATACGAGTAGTTCAATTAACTAACATTGAATTAAATGATGTACGTGTTTAAAAAATAAACTTGGATATCAGATAGATATTTAGACTCTAGGGTTAGTTTACTTCCGTATATATAATAAATTATCTTTAATAAGGCAATGTTATGCTTGATTATTGGAAAAAAGAAGGATGATGTGGATTTTCTTCTTGCCCCTCGATATATAAGATGGTAATTAACCTTGACTATCACTACCAATGATAGTCTAATTTTATTATGACTTCAGTATTTTACCATTAAAACTATACTTATTATATTTATTGGTTATTTATACTTCTATTCCATATAGGTAATATAGTAATTATCCGTGATAACAACTTTGAATATTTATTTCTCTTATATGACCTCAATAGTCATAAAAGACATGAAATAAAATAGTAATAATTATATTTAAACTTTTAGCTTTGCAAACACACTACTCGCATCAATTAATATACTTATCCCTAATGATTTCACCTATAAAAGTCATTCAAGATGAAATAATCATAATGCTATCACCACCTTAAGAAGCACGTCCCTTTACATGTGTTCTATGAATTACCTATTCCCATCTACCATAGTCAAAACTCAACTTCCACACTATGATGAAATAAGATACAATATAATTTTGTTATGTATTTGTTTTAATTATGAAAAATATTGAATCAGAATAATTTATTAAATGATTTTATTTTTTGTTAATTAGAAATTTTTGTTTATAGTTTCTATTTTTATTCAATTTAATATTAAAATATTAAATAATTTTATTAAATTTTTAGAAAAATAAAATAAAATTCTAAATATAGTTTTGGAATGAAAATAGATAGGGATTTTTTCCTTGCCAATATAGCAAGGGAATTATTCCTTGCTAATTTAGTTAGGGAAATTATTATTTTAGCAAGGAAATATTCCGTCGCTAAATATTTTTAGCTAGGGTCACATTCCCTTGTTAATTTTTAGGGATGAGTACTTTAGATTGGAAAAGCTTCTATCGTTAATCAGTCTTTATATCCGGTTTACCGATGAAAAACCCTCATTTAGCTAGGGAATCTTCTCTAACTATATGAGATTTTTCTTGTAGTATTTCTCCTCCTCCTCATCCTCTTTATTTTTATACTTCTTTTTGTTTTTTTTTCTTCTTCTCTTTTTATTGTTCTTCTTATTCTTTTTTTTCTTTTTCTTCTCTTCTTCTTGTTCTTGTTGTTATTCTTCTCTTTTTCTTCTTCTTTTTTTTTCTTCTTCTTCTTTTTCTTCATCTTCTTCTTATTCTTCTCATTCTTCTTTTTTTTTTGTTATTATTATTATTATTATTCTACTACTTCTTCTACTACTAATACTACTTCTTCCTCTTCTTTTGCATCTTCTTCTTATTCTTCTTATTCTTCTTATTCTTCTTCTTTTTGTTATTATAATAATAATAAATATTATTATTATTCTACTACTTCTTCTACTGCTACTACTATTACTTCTTCTTCTTCTTCTTTTTCATCTTCTCTTCCTACTTTTCCTCATTCTTCTACGCCTCATTTTTCATCTATTACTTCATATTCTTCTATTGTTTCTTCTATTTCATCTCCTTATTCTTCTTCTATTTCTTCTTCTTCTTCTTCTTCTTTTCTTCTCTTTTTTCTCATCCTTCATCTTCACCATCTTCTTCTCATTTTTCTTGTTATTCTTCTCCTTATTATTATTATTATTATTATTATTCTTATTCTTCTTCTTCTTTTCTGTCTCACTCTTCTTCTACTTATTATTTTTATTCTTCTACTTTTTTTTAATTCTTTTTTTCTTCCACTACTACTACTACTACTTCTTCCTCCTCCTCTTCCTCTTCATCTTCATCCTCCTCCTCCTCTTCATTTGTTTTTTCTTCTCCTTTTCCTTCTTCTTTATCATATTCTCCTTTTATTCTTCTTCTCAATCTTCTTCTCCGTCTGCTTCTACTTCTGCTTCTTCTTCTTTTTCTTCTTCTTCTTCGTCTTCTTCTTCGTCTTCTTCTTCGTCTTCTTCTTCGTCTTCTTCTTCATCTTCTTCTCCTTCTTTCTTTTCTTATTTTTCAAGTTTATTTATTCTTTATTTTATTCGTCTCTTATTACTTCTCCATCTTGTTTTCCATCTTCATCTCCATCTTCTTTTCCATCTTCATCTCCATCTTGTTTTCCATCTTCATCTCCATCTTGTTTTCCATCTTCATCTCCATCTTCTTGTCCTTATTCTTTTTTTTTCTTCATCTTCTTTTTCTCCTCGATATTATTCTCCTTCTTATTCTCCTTTTCTTATTTTTATTCTACTTTTCTTCTCATTCTTTTTTTTCTTCTTCTTCACATTTTCTTTCTCCTCCTTCTTCTCATTCTGCTTCTTCTTTTCTTTTGCTTTTCCTTATTTTTCTTCTTCTTCTCCTTCATTTTCTTATATTGCTTATTCTATTTTTTGATCTCTTTCTCCTTTTACTTCTCCTCCTCCTCCTCATTCTTTTTCTACTTCTTTTCTTTCTTCTCCTACTTCTTTTTTCCTTTTTCATCTCTATCTTCTTGTCCTTCTTCTTTTTCTTCTTCTTCTTCTTCTTCACCTCCATCTTATTCTCCATCTTCTTCTCCATCTTCTTCTCCATCTTCTCACCTTCTTATTCTAATTTTCTTTTCATGCTTCTTCTTCTTCTTCTTCTATTCTCTTCCTCCTCCTCCTTCTTTTTCTCTTTAAATTTCTTATTTTTATTCTTCCTCATCCTTTTTTTTCATCTTCTTATCCTTCTTTTTTTTCTTCTTCTCCTTCTTATTTTCCTTTTTGTTCTTCTCCAATCCTTCTTCTTCTTCTTCTTTTTCTTCTTTTTCTTCACTATTTTCTTTTCCTTCTTTATTTTATTCTCATTCACCTTTTCCTTCTGTATTCCTTCTTCTTCTATTTATTGTCTCCTTTTTCTTCCATTTATCATTCTTCTTATTCATTTTCTTCTCTTTATTTTTCTCCATCATATTTTCCTCCTATTTTTTATCTTCTTCTCCTTCTTCTTCTTTTCTCGATTTTTTCACCTTTTTCTTTCGATCTTCTTCCCCTTCTTATTCTCCTTGTTCTTATATATCTTGTCTAATTATACTTCTAATTTTTTTCTCCTTATGCTTCTCCTTCTTCTTCTATATCTTCTTATCCTACTCTTTCTTATTCTCCATCTTCTTCCTCATCTTCTTCTTCTTCTCCATCTTCTTTCCTCCCTCTTCTTCTCCTTCTTCTTTTGCTTCATTTTTTTTTCTTCTTTTTCTTTGTCTTCTTCTTCTTCTTCTTATAATTCTTCTTCTACTTCTTCTTCTTTATCTTTTTCTCATTCTTCTTCTCTTTTTTTATGCATCTTCTTCTCCCCCTGTTCTCCTCCTCCTCCTTCTAGTCTCCTTATTTTGTCCTTCTTGTTCTTCTTCTTATTTTTCTTCTTTTTTCTTCTTCTTATTCTTATTATTTTTATCCATGTTCTTTTTTTCATCTTCTTCTTCATATTCTTGTTATTATTATTATTATTATTATCAGTATTATTATTATTCATTTTTTTCTTCTTCTTTTTCTTTTACACTTTTTTCTTTTTTTTCATCTTTTTCTTCAACATCATCATTTTCTTATTATTTTATTACTTCTTTTAATTCTTCATAATCATCATCACATTCTTCTTTTTCTTCTTCTTTTTATTCTCATTCTCCTTCTTTTTCTTCCTTTTCTCCTCCAGCTCCTCCTCCTCCTCCTTCTCTCTCTCCTTTTTCTTCTTCTTGTTCATCTTCCCCTTCTCCTTTTTCTCTTTCTTCTTCTTCTTCTTATGCCTCTACTTATTCTTCTTTGTATTCTTTTTCTTCTTCTTATTCTAATCCTTCTTATACTCCATCTTTTTCTCCTTCACTTCATTTTCTTTGTATACTGATTTACATAAGGCCCACAAGTTATCATGAATTCTCCCCATTACAATTGGTTCATGATTAGCAACCAAATATTTCTCATATATGAATTTTGGATGTGCAGTTTAAATTCTAATTACTCCACCACATTACACTAAGATATAACCTCAAAGAAGGTTAGGAATATATATTGGGTATGAATCTCCATCTATTATTAAATATCTTGAACCATCTATTGGAGATTTATTTACGGTACACTTTACTGATTATCATTATGATGAAAACTTTTCCCAACATTAGCAGGAGAAACTAAGTAACTAGTAAAAGAAATTAGCTAGAAATGAATTATAATTATCCCACTATAATACTTCTCCTTCTCCTTCTCCTTCTCCTCCTTCTTCTTCTTCGTATTGAACTTATCTTTCCCATTCATCTTCATTTTCTTTTTCTTTTTTTTCCATTCTTCTTCTTCTCCTTATTCTTATTCTTCTTGTCGATCTTTTTCTGCTTCTTCTTCTATTGTTTCTTATTCTTCTATTACTTCTTTTTTTATTGTTTCTTTTTTTTCTTTTTTTTCTCATTCTCCTTCTCTTTCTCCTCCTACTTATTGTTGATCTTATTCTCTTTCTTCTTTTCAATACTTCCATCTTCTTCTACTTGTTTTTCTTCTTCTTTTTATTCTCCTTTTTTCTTCTACTTATTCTTCTTTCCTTCTTCTTCTTCTTCTTCTTCTTCGTCTTCTTCTCCAACTACTACTTCTTCTTCTCCTTCATCTTCTAAAAACATCATCATCTTCATCATCTTCTACTTCTTATTCTTTTTTTTATTATCTTGTATTTGTGCATATTCTACTACTACTACTATTACTACTACTACTATTACTTTTCTTCTTCTTCTTCTTCTTCTTCTTCTTCTTTGTCCTCCTCCTCCTCCTCCTCATCATCATCATCTTATTATTCTTCTACCTTCAATTCCTCTTTTTTCATTTCTCTTTCTACTTCTCCTTCTTCTTCTCCATGTTCTTCGCATCCTCCTCCTCCTCCTCCTCCTCCTCCTCCTCCTTCTTCTTCTCAATCTCTACTTCTTCTCCTTCTCCTTCTCCATCTTACTTTTGTTCTACTTCTTCTTATACTTCTTTTGATCTTTTTTTATTCTTCTTTTCTCCTTTTTCTTCTTCTTATCCTTCTTCTCCATCTTATTTTCGTTATTCATCTCTAACTTCTTTCCCTTCTATATTTTCTTCTTCTCCATCTTCTTCACCTATTCTTTTCATATTTTTATTCCTCTTCTTCTTTTTATTATTCTTCTTCTCTTCCTTCTTCTGC
>JAREIK010000431.1:578217-598560 GCA_029783825.1 Sapria himalayana
AAGAAGAGAAGTAGAAGAAGAAGATGGAGTATACAAAGGAGAAGGAGAAGTAGGAGAAAAAAAGAAGTATAAGAATAATCAGAAGAATAAGAAGAATAATAGGAAGAAGATGAAGGAAGAGGAGGAGGTGGTGGTGAAGGTTGAAGAGGAGTAGGAGGAGAAGAATTAGATGAATAGTCAAAAAAAGAAGAAGAATAATAATGAGGAGGAGGTAGAGGAGGAGGAGAAGGAGGAGGAGGAGGAGGAGCAAAAGTAGAACAAGGAGAAGAAGAAGAAAGATGAGTAGAAGTAAAATCATTAGAAGAAGAAGAAGAAGAAGAAGAAGAAGATGTAGAAGAAAGTTGAGGAGGATAAGAAAAAAAAAGGAGCAGAAGATGAAGATGAATAAGAAAATAAGAAAGAATGATAAAAAGAAGAAGAATAAGTAAGAGAAGATGAAGAATTAAAAGTAGAAGTAGAAGAATTATAAGAAGGGGATAAGTAGCAGAAGGATAAGAAATTGAACGATAGGAAGAATAAGAAGGAAAAGGAGGGAAAGAAGAAATAAATAAAGGAGAAGAAGGTAGAGAAGAAGGAGGAGAAAAAAGAAGTAAAAAAATAAAGAAGATGAATAAGAAAAAAAAATAAGAAGAAGATGAAGGAGAAGAAGATGAAGATAAAGAAGAAGAAGGATAATAAAGAATGGAGAAGAAGAAGGAGAAGAAGAAGGAGAAGAAGGAGGAGGACGTGAATACGTAGAAGAAGAAGGAGGACAAGAAGAAGAAAAAGTAGGAGGAGGAGGAGGAGAAGAAAGATAAAAAAGGAGGAGGATAATAAGAAAAATGAGAACAAAAAAATAGAGATGAAGAAGATGGAGAAGAAGGAGGAGGAGGAGCAGGAGTAGGAGAAGGAAAAAAACAACAAGAAGAAGTAGTAGGAGATGAAGGCTTAGACACTTCCTTTGCCTTTGCATCTGCCCCAAAGGCAACAAATTTAAATTATCAAAGCTTGTTGAACCCTTCTCCTATACAATAATCGGCAAGTTTCTCATGGTAAGCTTCAATTTGATGTTATTCATGCATTTTTCACTATGCTGAAGCTAAAATTAGTGGTTAAATGGTGTTTTATGAATGAAAAAACTTATTCTTGCAATTCTAAGTGGAATAGGACTTCCATCCTATATGGATACGAAAGCTATGAATGATTGATGGATACCTTATGAGAATATTGAAGTGAATGCCGGAGTTCATGTCATTAGAAGAATATCCATTAGCTCTAGTATGGTTCTCTTTACCGAAATTACCTATTCATATTTTTAATAATCTCTCTCTCTTCTCCATTGCTCATTGTTTGAAAAAACATTTAATCATGGATTAGGCAATGGCATATTAGACTCGGCCAAGCATTGCTAGGGTGTGTGTGGAGGTAAATCTCCAACACACACCTCCACAAAGACTATTGATTGGATGTGCGGAGAAGAAGGGATTTTGGCAACCCATTCTTCTAGATTATTTACCTCATTATTATTACTTCTGCAATAAAATGGGTCATGATATTAAAGAATGCATGGCGGGAAATGTTATGTGCAAAAAAATAGAAATAAGAAAGTAAGTGAATAAGAATATATAGGTTAAGAAAGGGTAGAAAATATTTAGTGAGGAGGGGCAAGAATAGAAGCAGGAAGTTATGAGAGGAGGTGAAATTGAGGAGGCAATTTATGAGGAAAGAGATATGTTAGAAGAGTGGGAAAGAGAAGGGGCAGTGCATAGAGAGAAAGTAGGATTGTGAGGTGAAGAGGGGATGTTAGGAAAGGGGTTGCTGTGATGGGAATGTTAAAGGGTAGATTGGAGGGGGAAGGGCAGTAAGAAAGGAGAGAATTCAGAGGGAGGTGGGCAGAATTGTTTAGGTGAAGGGGAAGGGGTAGTGATAATAGTATCGAAGAGCTTTTGGCGAAAAGGGGCATTAAACAAGGGTAGGAAAAAAACGGAGAGAAAATGGAAATAGAAAGGGAATTACTAGAGAGATATAGGTGGTCGGAGAATGACCTCCTCTTGGAATTTGAGTTGGATTCAAAGAGGTGACACTTATTTTTTAATAATAAGGAGCCACTTAAACTAAAGCTAAATAGGATAAAAGATGATATACAAATGTATTAAGAAAGAAGAGGGCCTAAAAATAAGGATAAGGAGATGGAAGCAATCAAGCACATAATAATGACTTTAGGAATGAGGAAAAAATCAGGAGGCATGAATGAACAGGCACAACCAAGTTCTAGTAAGCCATCAAGAAACACAAAAAAAAAACGTAAATATGAAATATGAATCAAAATGCACAACTAGGGCACAAACAAAGTACAGTCATAATAGATAAAACATTGTATTGGAATTTAAGAGGAGTAGCTAACACTCCAACATTGAATAGACTTACAAATTTAATAAAAACACATAAAATAAAAATAATAATTATAGCTGAATCGAAGGTGGATATAAGTTTGCTAGAAAAATATAAAAATATAGTGGGAATGGGCAAGACTTTTGGTCTTTCTAATAGTAAATTATGGATAATGAGGTAGTATAATTTTGACATCGAAATTATAAAAGAATCTGAACAAAGAATCACTTTTTAAAATAGGTACTCAATTGGAGGCAATAATGTCAGTGATGTATTCAAGGAATGAGAAACAGGATAGGAAGTCACTATGACAAGAGATGAAATAACTAGCATCAAAGAATATGTCGTGGTCCATACGAGGTGATTTTAACATGACTAGAAATGTAAAAGAAAAAAGGGGAAGACCCCTAGACGCAGAAGCTATAACAAATTTTAATGAGTCTATCACTAATTCAAATTTAATGGAAGCAGATTTCTTGGGCTCCAAGTATACATGGTATAAAAACAGGAGGAAAAGAGGAGTTTCTAGACTAGATTGTATAAAATACTATACAATACAAAATGGGTAGAGAATTTTGAAGCTATAGGAGTTAAATATTTAAATAGGACCTGCTCAGATCACACCCCACTACTCCTATCTATTTTAAAAAGAGAGGGGAGGCCAAAAGGTTTGAAATTTCAAAAAATGAGGTGCCTAAATGAAGATTTTATAAAGATAGTCAAGGACTCTTGTCTAGAGCTAGCCACGGGCAATTCTATGTAAATATTACCGATAAAGATGTGTAGGCTAAAATCTAGATTAGGAGAAGGGAATAAGGTAGTATTTGGAGAAGTAAATACGAAGTTTCAGGAGGCATTGAAAAATGGTGACCAAGATGGAAATAAAATATGAGGAAGAACAAAATGATGTGAATAGGATTAAAGTAAGTAAAGCAAAAGAAGAACTGAGGCTTAGAATTAACATGGAAGAAGTCTTATGGAAACAAAAATCAAAAATAAAATGGCTAAAGGAAGGAGATATTAATACTAAATTTTTTCATGTAATGGTCAAAATTATGGCCCTAAAGCATAATATAAAATGCTTAAAAAACTTTAATAGTAAATGGATAGAAAAAGAGGAGATAAATGATAGCTTCGACTAATTTTATAAGTCTCCTATTCTGGCCAGGCAAGTATTGGGATTCCTTGTTAATACAAGCTATATAATATAAAGTGTCAAAAAATGATAATAAAAGGCTAGATGAATTACCAAGAGGAAAAAAAAGTAAAAGAAGCCATGTTTAGAATAAACAAAGATAGCGTAGCTGTGCTTGATGGCTGGAATAATAGATTCGTTTAATATTACTAGGATATCATAAAAAAGGATCTAGTAGCATCTATTACCTAGATTTTTTTAGGATCCAATGTATTAAAATGATGTGTCACCTCTTTAACTATATTAGTTCCTAAGAAAGAAAATCCACAAAAATACGAGGTTTTCAGACTTATTAATTTATGTAATATGATATATAAAATTTTAACACAATTACTTCAGAATAGATTAAGTAATATTCTCTCTAAGATTATTTTGCCATAGCAAATGGGTTTTGTTAAAAATAGGTTAATGATGGAAAATATAAATTTAGTTTCAAAATTGATGAAGGATATTAGAGCCAAAGTGCGAGAGATTAACGTAGAAATAAAACTGGATCTATCCAAGGCATTTGATAGAGTGGAATGGAGCATGTTATGTTATGTAATGAGGAAGATGAGTTTTTCAAAATTCTGGATAGATATGGTTTTCAATGCATAACAAGCATATGGGTTAAAATACTAATAAATGGCTTGGTAAGTGGTGAGTTTAAACCAAACAGGAAGCGAAGGAAAGGGACCCACTCTCACCTTTACTTTTTAACATATTTTAGAGTTATTAATTCTAAACATAAAAGAGAGAATGAGAATGGAAAAAAAATATTAACTTATAAGCAGCTAACTAACACCTCTATAGTGAATTGTCTTGCATATGCAGATAATGTAATTATCTTTACAAATACAAGCATCAAATCTATAAAAAATTCGTAGAGGTTATTCCATTCCCTAGAAGAGTAAACATACTAATTCTTGAATAAAAATAAATCTCAATTTATAATAGTTAGGAAATCCCCTGAAAATTTCACTCAAAAAATCAAAAGGTTCATAGGTTTTGTACAAAAGAAATATGCACTAGTGTACCTAGGGTGTCTAATTTTTGAAGGAAGAGTAAGAAATAGTACTTAGCTTTCTTAGTGGAAAGGATGAGAAAGAAAATTATTTATTGAAAAGAAAATTTACTAAGTATGATAGGGAAAAGTCACTTTAATAATGAATGTTCTTCAAAGTTTTTTAGCACATATGCTTATGACAATACAACCCCTAGGGAAGGTGGTAGGAAAATTAGAAAAAGAGATGTCTAACTTTTTATGGGAGAAACAAAAGCTTCATTGAAAAAAAAATGGGTCGATTTATGCTATCCTAAGGATAAGGGAAGCTTAGGCTACACCGAATTAAAGGACATGGCAAAAACCTAGGCATGTAAAAACAGGTAGAGACTCAAAGAAAATGAAAGTTTATGGGAAAGTTTCATGAGAGATAAATATGGCATAAGAAACAATGAGTTTAAAGACATGAGAAATGACTCAAAAATCTAGAAGCAAATGCTAAAGCAATGAGAGCTAGTAAACAATTACTCTAGGCTAAACAAGAATGGATGGAAATGGACCCTTTCTTCTGCAGGGTGCATTTTCATTAAAATGTGCTAAAACTTTTGTAAAAATGAAAAGAACACTACAGAAAGCATTTACATGGATATAGGAAAAGAAAAACCCATAAAAGATAAACATCTATTTGTGGAGAGTACTAACAAACACCTTACCGGACGTTGTTAAAATACAAAAAAAGGGATAAAGATTTCTTCAAGATGGGAATGCTGCCATGAGGCAATATAAGACATCGATCATCTTTTATCAGAAGGAAAGATAGTGATGGAAGTATGGATAAAGTTAGAAGGAGATGCACAAAATAAAAATGAGGTAACCTCATTAAAAGATAGACTAAAAAGCTGGAGGGAGGTAAATACACAAATAAAAACACTTAAATGGATTAGAAATAATGTCCCACACATAGTAATTTTGTGCATCTGGAAGTAATAAATAATAGCAGATTTGAGGGATCCTCAATGAATGTCAAATATATATTAGCGTAGATAAAAAAGGTTTGTTTAGTTATCTCAAAAATACACCCATGAAAGGGCATAGATAAGAAGACAAAAAGGAGCATGAAAAAGGAAAGGAATTAGCATTCAAAAGGGAGAACTCAAAAGAAATAATTAGTTTTTAATGGACTAAGCCTGTGCAGGGAAAGCATTCATTAAACACGAATGAAAGCTTCTATAAAGACATGGGGGCAGTGGTAGGAGGAGGAGTGATTAGAGACAAGGAATGAAAAGTTATCAAAGCTTATACATTAAGAGAAAGAGTATCATTGGCTCTACTTGCAAAGATACTTACTTTGAAGAAAGGACTACTAATTTGCATAGATGGTAGCTTACACAATATCTCGGTTCAAGTAGATTCAAGAATATTAGTGGACTTAGCCTCAAGTAAATTAAATATGTGGAAATATTAGGAAGAGGTAAACTTGATAAGGAACTATTTGATAAGATTGAACAATACAATCAAACATATTTATAGGGAAGGAAATGCAGTAGCAGATAAACTAGTAGAGATATGGTTCAAAAAAGGGATGCAAACATTTGAGGTAGAGAATATCCCGAATTGAGTGAAAGGGTTAGTAAAGTTAGACATGCAAAAGAATCTTAAAGTTGTTTTGGGTCACTACCTATCATTGAACCGTATAGTTGTGCATGTTGGTAGAAACTATTTTGCAAGAAACATAGCGAATTTGGAGTGAAAGGTAAGGGCATGTATTCATTTCTTTTGTAGGTCTAGTTCCAAGAAGCTTGCACATATATTGAGAAGGGTGTATTGGGCATGTCCAATAGCACAATACATGTGCTGGGAGAACAAGCAGGCAAAAAAGTAGAAGAGGATATATCCAGATCTGGCAATGGACGAGGCCCACACAATATTAAACAAATAGAAAGGGGTCAGGAATTAATTTGTTCTAGTTATTATAAGAGTGATGCAAGGAAAGTTATGGAAAAATGGGTAGTAACTAGACATATTTATTGGGGTAGATAGTAGAATATTTTTTTTATGCATGCTACAACACAAGTGGAAGCTAGGTTTCAGCTAGAAGCTGGAGCATCTAAAAAGATTTAACAGATGTAAATAAAAAGGAAAGCAGAAGGAAAATGGTTTGGCTTTGATTTGTTGCTTTGTAGATACAGGGTTGATAAAAATATAAAATTGAGGGATAAGTATAAAGAAAGTAGAAGAAAGTAGAGGGAATTTCATTATTAGACAACCCTATGTTGTTTGGTTTAATGGACTGTAATTGTTAGGGGCATGGGTGTAGAAAGGGTTAAGGGTAGAGGTGATTAGGAAATGATGGAGGGTGGGATGGTGGATTTCTTGCATTCTCTATTTTGCAGATTGAAAGAAGCATAAGGCCAAAAACAAGAATGACAAAAGGATTTCAACTCAACAAAGCAGAAGAGAGTAGAAAAGGTTTTATAGGCGGCAAAGAAGCTGAGTTCCACAACAAAGATAGAAAGGGGTTAGAAAATTAGTGACCTAGATATTATAAGGAGTAGGTTATTCAATAGCGCGAAGCAAGGTTCTAGTTAGAAGTTTGAGCTCAAAGGAGAGTTAAAAACTTTGTTGTTTGGTAGATATAGGGTGAAGAATAAAGAAAGCAAGAGGGGAGGAGGGAAAGTTAATCCTAGACTTTTCTAAGTGTGATTTAAATTGTCTGTAATTAGTAGAGGTAGGGAAGCACTAAGGGTTAAGAGTAGAGATTTGGGTAATGAGAGAGGGAGGGATGGTATTTTTCCTTGGTTCTCTATATTTACAGATAAACAGAAGTAGTAGGCTAAAAAAGGGAAAGAAATATCTTATTCAGCAAAGTAGAATATAGTAGAGGAAGCATACAGGGCTAGAAAAGAAGCTAAGTAACGCACCAATAAAAAATTAAAAGAGAGAAATAGGAGGGAAGAAGCTACTTTTGAATAGAAGATCCATAAAATGCACAGAAAAGTTGTCAACACAAGTAAAAATGACATGGATTACTTATAATTTCTTGTTTTGTAGGTGGGGTGTAAAGGGTAAAGGGTAGCATATAGGTTGATGTATTAATGGTATACCTCCGCCAAAAGAAAGTGTTTAATATTAATAAAAACAAATTTTAAAAAAAAGGAGAAGAAGGAAAAAAAGAAGAAGGAAAAGAAGGAGGAGAGGAAATAGAATAAGAAGAAAAAGAAGAAGCAGAAGAATAAGAAGTAGAAGGATTAGAAGAAGAAGAAGTAGTAGAAGAGGAATAAGAAGAAGAAGAAGAAGAATAAGAATAAGAAAAAGAAGAAGAAGAAGAAGAAGAAGAAGAAGTAGAAGTAGAAGAAAGAGAAGAAGAAGAAGCAGAAGAAGAAGAAGAAGAAGAAGAAGCAGCAGCAGAAGAAGCAGAAGAAGAAGTAGAAGCAAAAGAAGAAGAAAAATTATTAGTAGAAGAATAAGAAGAAGAAGAAGAAAAGAGGCAAAAAGAGTAGAGGTAGAAGTAGAATATAAAGAAGAAGAAGAATAAGAATAAGAAAAATAATAAGAAAAATAAGAAAAAGAATAATTAGCAAAGAAGAAGAAGAAGAGGAAGAATAATAAGTAGAAAATGATGATATAAAAGAAGGATGAGAAAAAAAAGTAGAAGAAGATGATGATGAAGTAGGAAAAGAAGAAGAACAAGAAGAAGAATAAGAAGAATAAGAAGAATAAGAAGAAGAAGCATAAGAAGTAAAAGTAGAAGAAAAAAAAGAAGGAGAAGAAGATACATAAAATGAAGAAGAAAAAAAAGAAGAATAAGCAAAAAAAGAAGAAACCAAAGAAAAAGAAGTAAAAGGAGTAGAAGTTGGAATATAAGAAGAAGGATAATAATAATAATAATAAGGAAATAAAAATGAATCTGAAGTAGAAGAAGAATAACAAGAAGAAGAAGAAGCTTAAGAAGAATAAGTAGTAGGAGAAGAAGAAGAAAAATAAAAAGAAGATGATGATGATGATGATGATGAAGTAGATGATGAAGAAGAAGAAGTAGTAGTAGTAGTATTAAAATAATTATAAGGAGAATAAAAAGAATAAGAATAAGAAGAAGAAGATGTATAAGAAGTAGATGAAGTAGAATAAGCAAATAAAGTATAATAATTAGAATTAGAAAAAGATGATGATGAAGTAGAAGAATAAGAAGGTGGTGGAGGAGAATAAGTAGGAGAAGAAAAAGAACAAGAAGAAGAAGGATATGAAGAAGGAGGAGTAGGATAAATAGAAGGAGAAGAAGAAGAAAAAGAAAGAGAAGAAGAAGAAAAAGAAGATGATGTAGATGAAGCAAAAGAAGAAGAAGAAGAAGAAGAAGAAGTAAGAGAAGAAGAATGAGAATGAGAAGTAGGATAAAAAAATAAGAAGGATATAAAGAAGAAGTAAAAGAAGAAGAAGAAGGAGAACAAGTAGAAGAAGGAGTAAAAGAAGAAGGAGTAGAAGAAGAATGAGAAGAAGAAGGAGAAGAATGAGGAGAAAGAGGAGAATAGGTAGATTAATAAAAATAAGATGAAGAAGAAGTAGAGAATAAGTAGTAGTAGAAAAAGTAGTAGTAGAAGAAGAAGTAGTAGAATAAAAAGTAGCTGAAGTAGAAGAAGAAGAAAAAGTTGAAACAAAGTAGAAAGACGTGAGGTCAAAGAAAAAGACATATAATAAGAAGAAAAAGAAAAAGAAGAAGAATTAGGAAAAGAAAAAAAAGAATTAAAACATGATGATGTAAAAGAAGGAGAAGAAGAAGAAAAATAAGAAGAAAAAGAAAAAGAAAAAGAAAATATGAAGAAGATTATAATGATGCAGGAAAATAAGAAGAATAAGAAGAAGCTGAAGAAGAAGAACATATAAAGATAAAACTTCTTCTTCTTCAAAAAATGCTCTCAACTTCTAGAGAGAGAAAATCCCATTTCTATAGAGAGAAAATCCCCATTTTTTGCACAAATCAAGCTCGTTTCAAGCTGAAAATGGAGCAAAATGGCTTATTTTCAAAAAATAAGTCCTTTGCCTTGATAACAAAGGAGCCCGTGCCTCCCTCATGCTCATTCGAAAAAAAAATGGGATTCCCGTTATCATATTTTCACCCGAAGAGATGAGGAAATTATAGGCACCATATGAACACATGCTCGTTGGGAAGTTCTCCCACGGCAGGCCTCGCCCGAGCGAAATACTTCAGTTTATTTCCTCTCTAAAGCTCATGGGTAAGGTAAAGTTGGCAGATTATGATGCACGCCATGTTTTTTTGCAGTGTTTCTCGAACGAGTACTTCTATCGTTTATGGCATAGAGGAATTTGGCAAGTTAACGGCTATCCGATGCGTGTGCTAAGATGGACGAAGAACTTCAGTCCACGGAGGAGGCTCCCCTTGCCTCGGTATGGTTCAATTTGCCGAACCTCCCCATATATTTGTTTAACACCCATTCTCTCTATGCTATCTCTTCTTGTTTGGGTAAGCCATTGATTTGTGATGAGGCCACGGTATCTATGACACGGCCAAGCCAAGCTCGCGTCTGTGTGGAGTGCAACCTCCTCACACTTCCCCCTAGCAGAATATGGATAGGCGAAGGGGAAGATGGGCAGAATGAGGGATTTTGGCAAACGGGTATACCTGAAAATTTGCCCCCATACTGCCTTACCTGTAAAAGACTTGGGCACGATATGGTTGCGTGTAAAATGGGAACAGAATACATAGGTGAGGTGCAATGGCTGGAAGAAAGAAGAAGTAGGGTTGAAAAATGGATAAAAAAAGAGGTTGAGGGCCCGAAACATGGAAAAAAGCAAGCTTTAGAGGATGAAGAAGAGGAGAGTAGGAGGGAGAAGGGAAATTATTTTCTAAATATGGAGGAGGGCAGAACTAATATAGAAGTAAGCTTAGAGATAAGAAATGAGGAGAATAAGGAAGAGGGTTGGGAGCAAGTGAAAGTTAGAAGGAAGAGAGGTAGAAAAAATAAATCTAGAAGGGTGTTAAAAGAAAAATTAGAGGATTATAGTTGGATAGATGAAGATCTCCTTGATTTCCCAGAAGAAGAATCAGAAGTATTAAGTTGTCCCCCATTCGGTATACTAGAAGTAAAGGAAAAAATTAATATAGAAGAAGTGAAAGATGATTTATCATTGTATGAGTAGAATTGTAGAAAATTTTCTAGGGATCAATCCATGGAAGCCATAAAAAGAATGGCTATGCAACTTGGTAAACAAGGAAAATATAATGAAATATCACAATCAATTGCACCCAAGAGTGCTAGGAATGTGAGAAAATATCTAGATAAACCATATGAGTCAAAATGCACAACAAGATCACAATCTAAATTAAGTTTTAATGGTTAGTTACTTTTATTGGAATATTAGAGGGGTGGCAAATAACCCCTCGATAAATAGATTAAAACAATTTATTAAAATATATAAAATTTTCATTTGTTGTAATTGCAGATCCTTTGATCCAACAAGACCAACTTACTAAATATAGTCGAATTCTAGGGTTTAATAATTCATTTTCTAACGTAAATAGTAAACTCTGGATTATGTGGCATAATTATCTAGACATAGAAATATTAAAAGACACGGAACAAATAGTGCACTTTAAATATCCGAAGATATAGTATCGGTAGTATATGCAAAAAATGATAAAAAATCCAGACTAGTCTTATGGGAAGAAATGCAGAAAATTATAGCAAAAAATGTTCCCTGGTTGATAGGAGGAGACTTTAATGTTATAAGAAGTGCCTCGGAAAAGAAGGGGGGGGGGGGGGAACCCCTAACACAATAGCAATGTCTCAATTTAATGAGATGATTTCTAATTCTAATTTGATGGAAATAGACATCACAGGGTCAAATTATACTTGGTGTAATAACTGGCAAAAAAGAGGAGCAATTTGGGCCAGACTGGACAGAGTAATGTGTAATGCGAAGTGGGTAGCCTCACATAGGTCTACAGGGATTAGACATTTAAACAGAACATGTTCAGACCACTCTCCACTCCTCATAACACTTCACAACTACAAACGAGGTACGGGAAGTTTTAAATTTCAAAACATGTGGGGAAAACATGCCGATTTTGAAAAATTAGTAAGAAATTCTTGGTCAGATCCTGCTTCGGGTAAATCGATGCAAGTTCTAATGACAAAGCTATATAGATTAAAAAAATAGTTAAAATCATGGAATAAAGAATTTTTCGGAAATATAAATCAGCAAATAAAGCAAGCAGAGGAACAAGTGAAAAACCTAGAAAAAGAATACGATAATAAAAATGACAAAGAAATTAGGAAGGATTTAAACAAGGCTAAAGCTGAATTGAGTTTAAAATTACATATGGAGGAGATATATTGGAAACAACGAGCAAAAATTAAATGGTTAAAAGATGGTGATAGAGACACCAAATTTTTCCATAACATGAGCAAAATAAAAACACAGAAAAATAAAATCAAAGGACTAAAAGATAAAGAAGGAAGATGGATAGAAGAAGACAAACAATTATGTACCCTATTTGAGGATTTTTTTTAAATCCCATCTGTGTGGTCACATACCTCATGAAGGGAACTCCTTGTTTCAAGAGATCGGGGCTTCCATTACGAAATAACAAAATCAAATGGTGCAAAGAATCCCAGAAGAAGAGGAGGTAAAGATAGCAGTCTTTAATCTTGATAAATACAGTGCAGCGGGACCAGATGGGTGGAATAATTACTTTTTCCAGCTAAACTGGCCCATTATTAAAAATTACCTAGTTATAGCGATTACCGGTTTCTTTGCTAGAGCAGATATTCCTAAAGCTTGGACAAATTCATTTATAGTTTTAATCCCCAAAAAAGAAGCTCCCCAGCTATGCAAGGATTTTTGACCTATAAGTTTATGCAATGCGATTTATAAGATTTTAGCGAAAATAATTCAAAATAGATTAAGTATTATTCTACCATTAATAATATCACCAGAGCAAACCGTATTTGTTAAAGACAGACTAATGATTGAAAATATTAGATTAGCATCAGAAATGATGAAAGAAATTACAACTAAAACAAGAGGTAATAATCTAGTAATTAAGTTGGATTTGTCTAAAGCTTTCGATAGAGTTGAATAAGATATACTCTGTTATATTTTAAGGAAATATGGTTTTTCTGAATTATCCATAGACATTATATATAGATGCATCTCAAGTGCTTGGGTTAGAATTATTATAAATGGTAATATAGGTGATGAATCTTGGCTTATGCAGACGATCTAATAATTTTTACAAATGCAAGTAAAAGATCTGTAATAAATCTGATAGAATTATTACAATTATTTGAATTAGAAACAGGCCAGGTTGTAAATAAAAAGAAATGCCAGTTTATGCTAGCTAAAAAGACTACAGAGAAAGTGATAAATAAGATTAAAAACATAACTAGATTTACACATAATAAGGGAGCTTTAACATACTTAGGCTGCCCAATATATGAAGGCAGACTGAGAGAGGAATATTTAGCACCATTACTAGATAAGATCAGAAGGAAAATAGCATGTTGGAAATAAATCTTTTAGGGTTTGGGGGGCGTATTACATTAATCTCGCATGTGTTACAAAGCACACTAGTGCATTCTTATCTGTAATACATCCTCCAAAGAAATTCTTGAATAAATTAGTATCAGAATTGTCAAATTTTTTATGGGGCAAAAAAGATGGGAAGCAAAAAATGCACTGGAAAAACTGGAGGGATATATGTTATCAAAAGCTGAAGAAGGTTTAGGAATAATCACTTTACAGGATATGGCCACTGCCTGGGATTGTAAAGGATGGTGGAGGCTGATTGAGAATGATAGCCTTTGGGCAAATTATATGAAGGCAAAATATTTAGCAGAAAATAACCAGAGACTTAAGCAGGTATCAAATAATTGGAAGGCTCTGGAAAAACATAAAGAGATAGTAGAATCACACTCAATACTAAAAAAGAGTGGTTGGAAATGGACTCTCACACCACAAGGTAATTTCACACTAAAATCGGCGAAGGAGTTGATTAGGAAAAAAACCTGCTCAACCCATATTTAAATGGGTCTGGAAAGCAGGTATCCCACAGAAAATGTGCTCGCTAGCCCGTAAAGTATTATCAAATGCATTACCTGTGGACACCAATGTGCAGAGAAAGGGTATAAAAATAGTGTCCAAATGTGAATGCTGCTTTGCAGAAGTAGAATCAATGGACCACCTATTCTCGAGAGGAAAAATTGCAGTAGAAATTTGGAAGAAACTTGAAGAATATGTACAAATTAGTAATATAGAGGAGAGACTAATAGAAAGAATTAAAAAATGGGAAAAGGCATCTTCCACTAACCCTGCTATAAATTGGCTCAATAAGAATTTACCTCATGTAGTGATATGGTGTTTATGGAAAGCTCGTAATAGGAGTAGATTTGAAAGGAAAAGAATGAACTCAAAAGATATATTACAAGAAATTAAGCAGGAAATAAGTAACATATCAAATATTAAACCCATTATAGTAGATAAATTAGCTATAGATAAGAAAGTGAAAAGGGAATGGGGTCTTAATATAAAATCTATTAAACAATATTGGGCAAAGAGTATAAGCTGGGCCAGGCCCCCTGAAGGAAAATTTTTCATAAACACGGATGGAAGTTTCAATAGGGATACAAGTATAGCGGGGGGAGGTGGGTTAATAAGGGATTCTAAAGGCACAGTCATGAAAGCTTTCACTTCGGTTAGTGTAGTAGACTCGGCCCTGCATTCAGAAATTAGGGCGTTAAGAATAGGCTTAAATGTATGTAAAAAACTGGAATATAGAAATATTCAAATACAGGTAAACTCGATGTTATTATTTAATTTAGTAATAGGAAGAATTGTTCTTTGGAAATATGAAGAAGAATTAGAAATAATAACGAAGCTGAAAAATGAACTAAATGCATCAATAATGCATATACACAGAGAGGCAAATACTCCAGTAGATAATTTGGCGAGGATAGGCTCAGAAAAAGGATAAATAGAATTCGATGAGGATTCTATGCCGAAAAAATTAAAAGGTTTAGTAAGATTAGATAAGATGGTTTTATCTTATGTTAGAATTATAAAGGGTGGAGGCTGAACTAAATCTAAAATAAAATTTAGCTTCTTTTCTCAGCAGCGCAGCATCATAAGAAGTGGTTTTCAGGTACACGTATAACTATGTTTATATTGCAGGTTGTAGATGTTTAAATAGCAAGCTGTCAATGGTGATTTTTGTTTTTCATTGTCAATTTTGTAGTTGATTAATAGGTCAAATAATGCAGTTTTTTTAATATTTATTTTGCCCTTGACAAGAACATACGTTGATGGTTTTTTTGTTGCTTCCCGAGTTGATATGGCAGACACTCTCGACTGTTCACCTAGTCCTGTGGGTGTTCAACACTCGTAGAGGAACTACAGAATGGTGGGCAACGTACTTGTGGTTTTTTTGTTGACTTATTGGTTGACTTATCTTCTTTTTTTTTATTTAAGTGTACTGTCTTATCTTGAGAGTTATGCAGAGAGTTTTAAGTCTTGCTGCAGCTTGGTATACACAGAGCACTCATAAGGCGCGACAAAGAGAATGGAAGCGAAGAATAAATTAATAAATGTTGTATATGTATAACAAGGGACACGGGGGAATAGGGTAGAGAAGTTATATTGTAGTCGCGCTCGTTTTCTTTGTATATTGCAGGTACTGGAGCGTATATAAGAAGAAGGATGATGAAGGGAAAATACTCGGGAACAACGTGAATATCAGAGCTTTAGACACGGGGAGACGAGAGGATAGATGCTGAGCTTAAGAAATGGCAGAGCAATACATTGAATTAAACGAAAAGATGGGCCGAAAAGATGGACCGAAAACAGTTTAATGAAAAGATGAGCCGAAAATTAGATAAACTAGAGCAGCTTATTCTAGTTTAATTTATGAAATGAATAAATACTTATTTGAGAAAAATTTTAAATTTCTATATGCTAGCTAGTAGGTTTAAGGTTAGATGGGTGTAAGAGGGCCACGGGTAGATGTAGGTTGTAAAAATGGTATTCCTCCGCCAAAAGAGAGGGTCATTAATAATAAAACAAACTTTATAAAAAAAGCTGAAGAAGAAGAAGAATTAGAAATAGAAGAAGTAGAAAAAATAAGAAGAAGTAGAAAAAGTAGAAGAAGAGGAAGATGAAGAAGAAATATAAGAAAAATAATAATAAGAAAATATAGAAGAAGAATAAGAAGTAGAAGAAATATTAGAAGTAGAAGAATAAGTAGAAGTAGAAATATAAGAAGAAGAAGAAGAAGAAGAAGAAGAAGTAAAAAAATTATAAGAAGAAGAAGAATTCGAATAAGATGCGAAATAAAAAATATAGGTAGAAGAAGAAGTAGAGTAGAAGTAGAATAAGAAAAAGAAGAATAAGAATAAGAATTAGAAAAAGAAGAAGATGACAAAGAAGAATAAGAATGAATAGAAGAATATGAGTAGAAAGAAGAAAAAAAAAAGAAGAAGAAATAGAAGTAATAGGAGAAAAAGAAGAAGAGAATAGATGGAAGTAGAAGAAATAGAAGAAGATGAATAATAATAATAATAATAACAATATAATAGAAGAAAAATAGAGAATAACAAAAGAAGAAGAAGCAAAAGGAGATGATGAAAAGTAGAAGTAAAAGAAGAAGAAGAAAAATATGTAAAAATAATAATTAGAAGTAGAAGAAGATTAAGAAGAAGAAGAGCTGATGATGATGATGAAGTAGAATGAGCTAAAGTATTAGAGAAGAGAAGAGAAACTTGAAAATAAGAAGTAGTAGAAGAAGAACGAAGAATAAGAAGAGAAATAGAAAGAAGAATAAGAAGTAGTGAGAAGTGTATAACAAGAAATAAAAGAAGCTGATAGAAGAGAGAAGAAGCATAATAATATTAATCCATAATAAGAACAAAGGAAGAAGAACTAGAAGAAGAGTGAAGTTCTAAAAAGTAGAAGAAGAAGAAGGCAAAGAAGAAGAAGTGGAAGAACAAGAAGAAAGACATTGAAGAAGAAGTAGGAAGACAATAAATAATAAGAAGCACCATTATGAAATAAAAAGGATGAAGAAGGAAACAATATGTAGGAGGCCACCAAGTAGAAGAAAAAGAAAATAAGAGCCAAAGTAGAAAGAAAAAACAGTATAAAAAACAGAAAAAAAAAGAAGAAGAAGAAGAAGAAGAAGAATAATAATAATAATAATAGGCAGAAGAAAAAGAAGAAGAAGAAGAAGAAAAATAAGAAAAAAGAAGAAAAAAAAAAGAAGAAGAAGCAAAGAGAAGAAGTGGAAAAAAAGTAGCAGGAGAGAAGAGGAAGAAGAAGAAGTAGAAGAGGAATAAGAAGAAAAATAATAATAAGAAGAAGAAGAAAGCAGAAGAAGAAGAAGAAGAAGAAGAAGAAGAATAAGCTCAATAAAAAGATAAAGAAGAATAAGCCAAATAAAGAGAGAAGATGATGAAAAAGAAAAAATAGAAGAATAATATATTGATGATGATGATCATAATTATGATGATGATGATGAGAAAAAGAAGAAGAAGTAAAAACAAAAAAAGAAAAGGAGATGAAAAAATAAGATGATAAAGAATAAAAAAGAAGATAGAGAGGATCTAAATGATGATGATGGGGAAGAAGAAGACACTAAAATGATGATGAACAGAAGAAAAAGTTAATGATAATGATGATATTTATGATGATGATACTGATAATGATGATGATCAAGAAGAAAAATTTAAGAGAAAAAGGATATAGAAGAAAAAATAGTATAAATAATAATAATAAAAATAGATGATAGAGATGTTGATGATGATGGTGGTGATGGTCATGGTGGTGATTAGTGATAATGATGAATAAAATAAAAAGAAGAATACAAAAAGAAATTAAGGAATAATAAGAAGGTATCAAGAAGAACAAAAAGAAGAAAAACAAAAAGGCAAAGAAAAAGATTAGAAAAAGATGATGATCATGATGATGAGATGCTATGATGAAGAAAATGAATAGGATAATTGATGATGATGATGTTGAATATGATATGATGATGATGGTGATGATGATGATGAACAAGGATATGGTGATGATATTGAACATGATGATGAAGTAGATGATAAGAAGTATGATAAAGATGATGATGATGATGATGTAGATGGAAAAGAAAAAAAAAAATAAAAAAAAAATACGATCAAGAATAAGAAGAAGATGAATATGAAGATAACTAAGATATGAAGATCATGAAGATGAACAAAAAAAATCTAAGATACAAAGATGAATGGAAGTTGAAAAAAGTGGAATAAGAAGAGAAGAAGAAGAAAAAGATTTAAAAGAAGAGAATGATGATGATAATGAGGAAGAAGAAGATAAAACAAAAGAAGATTAAAAATATAAGAATAAAAAGAATAATAATAATAATAAGGAGAAGATAAGAAAATGAAGAAAAATACAAAGGCAAAAAAAGAATAAGAAGTAAAATAAGAAAATATGATAAAGATGATGATGATGTTGAATAAAAGGTAGAAAAAGAACAAAAAGATAGAAGAAAAAATATGAACAATAAGAAAAGTAGAAAATAAATATAAATATGAAGAACGAGTACAAACTAGAAGAAAAAAGATATATTGAAAAAGTAGAAAAAAATGAAAATAAGAAGAAAAATGATGTAGATAAGAAGTAAAGAAATAAGTTGAAGAAGAATATAATGATGAGGATAATCATCAATTTTGATGATGAAGATGATGATGAATAAGAAGATAAGACAAAAAAATGAGTAAGAGAAAGAAGATGAAAAAAAAAACAAAAAGATGATAAACATTAAAATGAGGATGAATATGAAGAAGAAGAAAATAAATATGAAAAAGAAGAAGATGATGATGATTATGATTATGATGATTATGATGATTGATTATGATTATGATGATGATGATGGTGATAATGATGGTAGGATGATGATATGATGCTAATTAAGAAGAAAAAGTTAAAGAAAAAATTAGAAGAAAAATAAGCATATAAATAATAATAATAATAATAAGAGGAAGAAATGATGATGATGGTGGTGATAGTCATTATTATGAATAAGAATAAAAAGAAAAAAGAAGAATAAGAAGAAGAATAACATTAAGAAGAACATGAAGGTTATCAAGAAGAACATGAAGGTTATCAAGAAGAACATGAAGGTGATCAAGAAGAACAAGAAGAAGAAGAACAAGAAGGCAAAAGAAAAAGACTAAAAAAATGATGATGATGATGAGAAAAAGAACATAAATATGATGATGATGATGATGATGAAAATGATGATGATGATGATGATGATGACTGATGCTGATGTTGATGGTGTTGATAATGTTGATGGTGAAGATGATGAAAGGAGATGAAACAAAGAGATGATGATGATAGTGATGATGATGTTGTGTGTTGATGAAAAAGAAGAAGAATAATAATAAAAATAAAAACATGAAGTAGAGAATAAAAAAATAGAAAAAAAAAAAGAAGAATAAGAAAAAAGATGATGGCCTAGAAGAATAATAAAAAGATAAACAAGAAAAAAAATTGAATATGGAGATGAAAATTAACAAGAAGAAGAAGATGATGTTAAAGAAGAAGATAAAGAAGAACAAGGTGAAGAAAAAATAGAATAACAAATAAAAAAAAAAGATAAACATATTTAAAAAAAAAGTATACAAAAATGATGAAGATGAAGATGATCATATTGATAAAGATATAGAAAAAAAAACAAAAAAAAAGAAGTAGAAAAACACAATATAGAATAGCAAGAAAAAAAAGAATAAGATGAAAAAGAAAAATAAAAATAAGAAAAAGATAAAAAAATTGGAATAAAATAATAATAACAAAAAAGAATATAAAGAAGAAAAGTTGAAGAAGATATAGAATAAGAAGTCTATAAAAACATGAAGAACGTCAAGATCAAGAAGTGATCATGGTCATGATGCTAATGATAATGATGATGATCAAGATGATATAAAATACTTAGAAAATAATAATAAAAAAGTATGGACGAAGGAGGTGGAGGATAAAGAATAGAATAGGATGTTGATGATGAACAAAGAAGATGAATAAGAAGAAGTTGAACAAGAAAGTTAAGATGAAGATGAATATGAAGAAGATAAAGAAGATGATGATTGAAAAAAAAGAATATATAGAAGAAGAAGATGAAGAAGGATAAAAAATATCATGACAAAGAAGAAGAAAAAAAGAAGAAGAAGGAGAATAACAAGAAGAAGAATATGATGATAATTATTGTTCAGTGTGTTCAAAACTACTGAAATTCTTACATATTTTGGTGGTTTATGATAATGTTTAGACTTGGAAATTAAGATTAAAATGATTGATTTTGACTTTGATATATTGATAACTTTTTGATAAATAGTCGATATCAATATGTTTTTAGAGATATTAGCAGAGGAGGTAGATAATTGAGACTCACATAGTTTCGACATTCATTTATTAGCTAAAACTCTACTTAATTGATTGAGGAATTTCTTTTTCTCCATTGTCCCTACTAAACACATTAGCACAATCATTTAACTATGAGATGCATTTCTAGTGGTTATGATATTATCATAATGTCACATTGATACTAGCTTAGAAAGTTCCAAATGATAGGGACATTAATTTTTTGTAGTAGCAACAAAGTACTCAAACTATTACTCAATTTCACAAACCAAGCACAACCACAACAACTTTATTTTTAATAAGGCTAGACATTCTCAAGTCAGTACTGTCAGAGTCAGGGTTTTTAAAAAAGTTATGACTTTTGAGCTATAATAAATTTACCAGTCACCAAAAA